>LDMZ01039266.1:0-20535 GCA_001455285.1 Sphaeromyxa zaharoni
ACCACGGTAGTTGCAAATCAGATCGACTACCAAGACAAACCGAATCTTTGTTTGCCACCCATCAGGTAATCCACGGTTATCCTAGAGGGTACCTCAATAAGGTATTTTAAATAAAAATTACATTATTAATGGATCAGTTTTATTTTGTATTAACATTAACACTATTTTTAGAAATATTATTTATTTTGATTAGACATAAATGAGGTTAAAATGTTTTCATTCCTAAAAATAATATTTAAGCAGGGAAAATCAATAATCTTGTAATTACTGGTAAACACGTTTAGTGGTTTTACAAGCTGCGTCAAAGTATTTATGAATTGGATTTGTATTATATAAAACGATTTTTGTAAACCCCTGTAGGTGAGAATATGAAAAATTCGAAACATATCAAAATTTGAAATAAAATTTTTTTGAACGGTTAGCTATTATATTCTGAACACTGCAATGATATCCAACCAGGGTGCATTGTCCACAGATATTCCTTAAATAGTAAATAGCATTTAATTTTGGGAAACAAATTATTATTCATTGACATATATACTCAACAATAAATTACCCTTAATTGGATTTAAAATAATATGTATCTATCAGTTGATGCCCTCTTATCTGTATATTTCCCGTGCGTTTGGCACCTCAATTCCATAGTAAAAATATTTTTTGTTAACATAGCCTATAAAAGACTAGCAAATAAACCTTTAACGTAAAACTAAAAGAGATTCCTTAAATTTCAGTTAATATCTTTATAAGCTTCCTCTTTAAATCGGTCGGGACTATAATAATTTAAATCAGTTTTTTAGGTCGTTTAGATTTTTCAATTTGAATTATCAAATAGCACACATGTCAACGAAATAATTATTGAAGATATATTAGATTGTTTCGTCATTATCAAAAGAAAATGTTCCTTTATATGTATTCCCGAACTGATAACAAAAAATGATAATTCCATTCCTAACAATTATTTGTTGAAGAAATCATCCTAGATGAACGTAAGAGCCTTCAAATTATAAAACAGCCTGCAATATGTGCACCCATACACTATGACATTTCTCAGCTATTAATTTACTATAATGGACAGAGAATTACTTCACGACAAGTGATTCCATCGAAATGTGTTAACAGTACCATACAGAGAATTCCTGTAATATAGCCTAATCCCCAATTATATGCCCATCTTAGAGCAATATACATTGAAGGTGGAGTAATTGGGATTAATTTTAGACTAAAATATAGCCACCATTTTAAAGCAAAATTAAATAGTTAGGGCGCAAACTTAATCATATGAAAGGAAAAAGCTAAAAAAAATTTTGAAGCCAAAATATTTATTCTAAACAACGAGGAAAAACACAAACACACAAAATATACCAAATGCATAATCGAGTCAATCAAAGGCAACGCCCACTAATATAACTCATTCGCTAAAGGTTTAACAGCCAATGCACATCAAGGTTTCTGAATAAAATATCTCATGAACAATTAAACAAGAGCACAGTCAGGGAACTGAATATCGTAGCAAATGAAATCCTTATCACTGCTACATTAATGATTGAATAATAAAGTGTATAAATAACGTTATTAAATACTTATAATAGCGAAAAATAATTGATAATATTACTGATGGCTCATTCAATTATGACTCAATAAAGGAGCTTCTGATCGATCAAATAATGGAAACAACGAAATGGTTTTAAGTAGACAGAGTAATATATAGTATACTAATGTAAAGATCAAGTAAAAGTTTTCTTTTTAGCAATAACTTGATTCATTACACCGGTATCATTTTGGGTATTTCTAACCTATTCGATATACTTTGGCGTTTGGCAAAAGCACCACATTGACAAACTTGTATTCTGCTCCAGTAAGCTTCGCTGAATCTATTTATCAAAACGTCTAACAGGGATTTATGTGCAAAAATACTCACAGGGCTCACGCTCGTTTCAGACTTTTCCAGGAGGGAAACAATCTCATCTGCAGATAAACGAGATATCATTTTTGCGACTAAGCGTTTAGCGGTAAAAAAAATATGAAATTTACGGGTTGAAAAATTGGATCGAGGTACCAAAGTAGATGTACTGACAGCGGCACACATCATACTAATAGAGTAACGCTACAACAACGCAGAGAAATATACTCTTGCTTCTTCATAAATGAAGGAAAGTGTGACACGCAGCGCGATGAACCTTGGTTATTTTAAATGATTTTCAAATTAAAACTTGATTTAGACAAAAAGCGACTGAAAAAGAGTCTTGATAATCTAGCAGTACGATACACCCCAGGCATGACGAATAAATTAAAGCACGAGTAAAGCGAAATAAACCGAAAAAATCATTAATAATCTAGCCTAAGTGTTTTTTAAATCTATTTGATAAGGTTTTGGCCAAGCTGCTGTATATCTTGTCAAAATTTGTCAAAAATATTTCGTGCAAGTGCTTGGGTATAGTTTTCGTAGCGTCCTTTAGTCCAAGGTTTTCCATTAACCGGTCAACATTGATGGCATCAATATTGCCTACACCTTTCTGTACCAACTGTAACTTAGGTTCCATTCTGTATCGATTGAATAAATATTCAATTTTGGTAGTCGTTTTGCCTTTTGTCTGAGCATACTGATTTTGGGAGTTAGTATTTTCAATCTCTTTTGAACACCTTGTGATTAAATATTGTAAAAAATGTATTAAGTTAAGGTTGGTTGTAACAGATATTTGGCCATAAAAATCGCTGACAAAATCTAAACCAATTAAACGATCAATTACTTCCTTCGTTTCAAGATTCAATTTGATCGAACTATCTGCCCTTATAAGAACTGCTAAAGGAGTCATTAAGAAAATTGTTGAAAATTGGTTCTTTCCTTTCTTATTTATATCTAACATATTATGTGATCTAACGTTTATTGAGGAGTAGTTTTCATAAATTTGTTTAATCGAACTTTGAATATTTTGAACGATTTGAATCTCATACAACGATTGTTCTCGATTTTTTTCTGGTATAAGAATATCATGCACATAGTAAAACCAATTTATTATTTCTTCATTACTAGGAGGTAATTTGTGACCTTTATCAATTTTAAAAACCAACAGACTAGGTGTCTGTTCGGATCCAAATTTAATGGATTTATCTAACATGGGAGTAGGAATCAATTCCTTTCCATTAATTCTTCCGACTTTTATAACACATTCCTCAAAAGACGTAAGCAATGAATATTTTTTATCTAAATCATCCATTGATGGTATGCAATAATGAACTGATTGACTTAGATTAACATCAATATCTTGTGCTACAAATAATCCCCATCTCTGGCTCCTGAAATTAGGTCCATCAAATAGAGTTAAAGAATTAGACAATCCAGAAAATTTTGATACAAACATTAGCTTTACTTTATATTTTAACTCAGTGCTTGATCGTGAACTACCTCTCCTATCCGATTTAACAGATAGAATAGGAAATGCTTTAGTATAGATATCAAGCAGGAATATCCAGGTTTTAGTGACATCATCAATCTCATTAGATGTGGTGTTTGGTGTTCTATCTTCCGTTTTTATATTTCTTTCACACATCATATTAGGCTTATCATTATCATCAATACTTCTATTTGAATCGAGGCCTAACTTTTGTTTAAGCAAACTAGGCTCAAATTGTAATCTTCGAAGAGGTATCAGTCGTTTAACTCCTGAATCTGCAATTTCCTCGTTATATATTTTTTCTAAAGCTTGTAAACCAATTTTCCCATTATCCTTGTATAAGTTAAGCAATTTATTCACTACAATAATATAGTTACTAACGGATGAGGTGTTCATGATGGTATAAAAAGCCTTAAATAAGTAAAAAAAACAAATACTATCAACATTCCATGATACATGAAAATTCATCGTAATAAGTAGTTCATTTCCATCTTCCTTTCTCCATTCATCGTTGGTGAAAATAAGAAGTTTTTCAGCAATAATCATACAAAATGACGTTCCCGCATTATCAAACTTAAGACAAACCAAGTCAAAGTTAGTTGAAAGATTATATATACCGGAACCTTTCCTCAGCAAATCTTGCAAGTTAACTAAAATTCCATAATTAAATATAATAAAAACAACATTTAATACTGTTTTTCTGAAAATCCATATTAATTCCAACACTTCCATTTGAATTTATTGAAAATCCTTGCAGTTCAGAGAGAAAAAATAATTCCTGTCGTTTGAGGTGATCCATGTGAATATTTAAATTCAGTTTTAGCGGTAAAGCCTTCAGGTTAAGTTCCCCTAGAGTGAACCCGGCATAAATATTAAATAAAAGCTTTTTAATTTGAATTGTTATACTAGCTGAAGAGAATATTGGTTCATCTTCTTGTTTGACTTTTGATTCCGTATCCTCATTCGATGCCAACACAGGTGAACCAAAAGGGTCTGATGCAGATGATTTTGACGATGTTAATTCGTCAGCCACAGAAAAACTCTTTTCCCCAAAGAAAAATTTCACAAAAAGTGAATTACGAAACCAAGCCTTCTTTACATTTTCAATCTCTTCAGTTCTACGTAAATCCATTTTGAACTCCATGACACCAACATCAACTATAGCTGATGCTTTTGTAATAAAAACAATATTTTTAGAAGTGTATATTTCTTGTACTTTTTTTAAATTGATGCAGGACTTTAAATCTGGATAAGTGTTCCGAACAACCTGTAGTTGGATAAAATTGACTCCAATGTTAAAAATACTATTTTCAGTTAAATTACCTGAAGATTTATTTTGAAAAACTTTATCTTCGTTCTTATTATTAAGATCCGGCCCAAATACACTGTTTCTATAATAAGATGTTCGTGATGGTTGAGTACTTTTTCCATAAGGATGGTAAAACGAGACGCTAAATTCGGACAAACAAAGACTTAAAGAAAATGTAGAGGAAACCTGTGTTGATAATGTGGGTGCCCTTGAAAGAAGAGCATCTATATCGATCGGAAGAAGCTTGTGAAGTAATTTGTAATGGAGTTGGGCAGAACTATAGGTTAGAAAAGTATTCAACAGTGGAATTTGAACTGTACCTTCTAATTTAGAAAATGGTAGGCAACTTATTTGAATTTCAGATGGCGCAATAGACAAAAATATAAGGGCCTCGAATGGCACTCTCTCATATATCATTGTGTCAGAAGCGGAGGACAAGGGCTGTTTGGTATTGGTATCTGCAGTGATGCTCTCACTTTTAATATCTTCATTGTAGGGTCCTGGTTTTAGTGAATCTTCTATAAAATTTAATATAATTGGTTTTATAACTGATTTCGACCTGATCTTTTCGATAGCACAATAAACCAAAAGAGTTGCAGGAGAATTCGGAATAAAATAATTTATATTTGGTTCTACGCCTACAGACGTAAATGACATTCTTAATTTAGTATCAGGCAAGGGAATACGTATTTTCTCAATCTTAACCTCCCTATTATAAGTCTCAGGTCGATCTTCTGAATCAAAACTATTTGGATTGCCATTTGCAACATGATCGGTTTCAGAGTGTAAACGGGAAGACGTCGCTGGGACTTTCTTTGATTCAAGACTACATGCCTCTTCATATAACAAAATGCATTCACTTGATTGGATAGCGAGAGACAAATTTAAATCAAGTAATAACTGATTGGACGATACCTTATCTAAGGTTTCGCCGGTAATACTTTGTAATCGTCTATGCAAAAATGGAAATTGGTTTGAGGGTGGAAAAATTTCTTCATTAGCCTCTTCCCTGAAGGAGCTGAAGCTATTAATATCGATGCTCTTACTCAAAACCTTATCTCTGAGACGTCTTTTAATCCCACTAATTATATTTCGAGAGCCGGGAAGTTTATTAGTTGCTTTCGGTAGGTTTGTAAAAGAATTATATTCATCAATATAAGCTGAACTATCTTGTTCACTGAGTTTGTTAAAAGAGTCAGATCCCCTACCATCAAATGAACATCGGTTTATATGTGCAGTTTTAGAAAAAGCATTTTGGGACGACTGAGTGCTCTGTCGCATAGTTCCTATACATTGAGAAATTTGATGTACAAAATATTTATTAACTACAAATTCTGACTTTTTTATATCAAACGAAGCAGATAATCTCCAATAGTTTTGGGTTTCATTCCACCTATCAGTTATTGCAGAAATAAAGTATGTACCACCAGTAATATTGATATAATTAACTAAACGAACTGGCATTTTCCAATCCCAAAACTCAGAAATTGAAGGGAACTTATGTGACTCTCCCATAAGCTGTACACACATATCAACAAATTTACCTTGAAACGTATTCTTTTTTAAACTACAAAGGAAATCGGTTTCAGCAATTTTAAAGCAAATATAATTTGCGTCTTTTAGATAATTAGTAGAGTTTGAACTTTTGTTACTGGGAAATAAGCTAGTGGCTGCAACCAATATATCAGAATGAATATTAACGGTAATATTATACTTGGAATAATTTTCCATAGACTGATTTAAGTCACTCTTTATATTGAAATCTTTAATCTCTTTTATATTTTTTAGTAAGTGTGTAAAATCAGAACTATTTATCCATTCATGTATATTATAATTGTAGATCATATACACAAAAAGTACATTCTGGATAGCTTGCTGGTGAAAAAGAATGTGAGGATCCTGCAGTTTAGCGACCAAAACATGTTTCCATTTTGAGTAATCTTTTTCCCCACTAATAATAGAAACATTAATACCTGACCTTAATTCGATGAAATCTTTGAGAAGATTTGAAAATGTTACTTTTTGATTAATATTTACTGAATCAATGGTATATTGAATTTCTTTAAAATAGCATAGCTTTGCCAATATGCTTCCAGTTATTTTCAATGATATATTTGATTTTGGATGTATGGTTTCTGAACCGGTTCTGAACATATTTTGAAAACATATTACAATATTCTGAACGGTTAAATTTAATGAAATATTTTCTGTTGAAATCAATATAATATCAATAGCTTCGATATGCAGATTAATTTCTATTAAAGGAAAGCAGCCACCACAATCATTTTTAGATTTACCTTTTGTAATAAGGTAGTTAGAATTATAGTAGCTTTTATGAAAATGAATAAAACAATCAGATAATTCATCAAAAAACTTCCCACAAAGCAAAAATATTCTGTGTAACATCTCAAGATAAAAGGTAAAAACAATTTTTTCGACATCAATTCTAGAAGAAATTCTTATTCTTCGATTTTCATCTAAATTAAGTTTACAATGTGCTAGAATAGATGGAAGTGTCATTGAACAAAAACAACTCAGTGCAGCTTCACTGCAGGTTAGATTTTCTAAATTTCCTTCTGAGAGTGCATCAATTAATGACAAACTGTGGCTTTTAATTGAAAATGAGCTCACTATTTGTTTTCTTAATTTGAAAATCCAAACGATTTCACTATTCTATTTTGTGATAAAATGAAAATAAAAAAGTACTATATAAGAAACATGAATTGATGGCAAAAAAGCGAAAAGTATATCAATACTAGATATAGTAACACACAATGAAACATTCCATTTCTCAAATGGCCAGCTATACAAGCTTTATCGCTTAATTATAATAAACTTTTTACATAACTTGGGTGCTTCACTTTCTTTAATCTCAGAGAATTTCAACGATTCTATTTTTTGCTTCAGATTCCAAGACAAAAGTAAAAATTTAGCTAGATCCTGATACAACAATATATTTATATCTTTTAAATCAAAAATTATTTTATCGTCGTTTGAATAAACAGAGTTATGAAACATAGTTACTTTATTGAACTGAAGATTAAGAATATTTCTAAAGAATTCAAATCAATAAATAATAATGAACGAATTTTCTGCTTTGTCTTTAAAATGAGTTGATATTTCTGGAATCATAACAAGCACCGAAGCCTGTGACCTATGATCTCGTTTTTTTGAATCAGCAATTTCAGAATAGAATGTAGAGAGTATAACACTTATTGTTATTGGTTCAACAAAGATCGAAGCTTCAAATTCAAAACATGTAATATTTATTGAAGATTCTTTTACTAAAAAAATTATTTCAGTAGTTTTCTGTCCGTTTCCATAAGGAACAAATCCATGCAAGCTATTTGAAGAAACCGATTCACTCTTTTTAAACTTTGATTTAAAATACTCTTTCTTATTCTCTTCATAAATTTCAAATTCGCTAAACCTTTGGATGTCATTAAATATTGATGAAAGTGCGAGCAATGACAAGAAATCACATCTTACAGAAAACATATCTACTGTAACACTTGCATTTTTATTTAAGCTGTTATCAATCAAATTTTTATGCTTTTTGGAGTTTTGAGCAAATACCAAATTTATATTTGAAAGAGATATTTTTATTTGAGTGTTAATTTCATTCGATCTAACAGGAACTACTTCGAGGTTCATTTTATCGATTTTAGCTAACAAATTAATGGTTGAAATATAGGGAATTATTTCATATTCACGGGAAAATACCTTAAAAAGGGCTTCAAAATTTGAAAACATTTGATTTTCTGAAACTTGGGTATAGGATATACTTTTTGAGTTTTTATTTAACTTTTGTCTTAATCCAGAAAATTTGTGTGGGTAAATATGACTTGATTGATCATCCATGTTTTTATTTATCGAAGGATGAAAAGAAAGATAATTAAAAAATTCCTTTGATTCGAGCAGGCATTCTCTAACCGATACATCTTCTAAAGAAAATTTGAGCTTAATCGGGGAGTACACGTTATACACCTGCTCGATTTGACGAAAAATTTCATATGATAAATTTGATCTGGAATATTTACTAAACTCAGACATATAATAAAATTCGTTTTCTAGAATATTTTTAATAGGAGAATTATTTCCAATATCAATTTTCAACAATAACTCTTGAAATAGATGTATCTTCACTAGTTCAATTGTCTTAAATGTCTTTGACAGAGAATTAGATATGTAATTAATTTCATTAGAAAAACAATTTAAATGGTATATTATTTGGTTAATACCATTTTTAGTTTTAGAAGGGTTTGATCCAAAATTTTCATTAACTTTAAAAATAACTGAAAAAGCTAGCAGTTTGACTGATAGCTCGGATTCTTCTGCTGGCTCTCTCATAAGAAAAATTTGCCTCGTTTCCGATCTAGAAACTCTTTTTTCAGTATCAAATGGATTTTTAGAGTCATTCCCAACTCCTGAAATTGAGCTGATTCTAGCATTGTTGACAAAGCCAACCTTTTTAGTTAGCGAAGGTATCATCTTTCGACTTGAATAATTTAGCAAAACAGTTTTAATCTGGTTAAAGGTAAGATAAGCAAAGGGAAAAAGTTCTTTCTTCTCGTCAAAATTACACAATAACCTATATTTCATATGAATATCTTCTTTTAAAGAAATTGGATCAAAAATATTATAAAAACCAATATTAATACATGAAATGTCCACATTCACCGTAATTTGTTCAGGAGGATAATTCAAAGGCGAATACTTTTCAATAGTACTATTTCCTTCAAAAGAATTTATTTTTCGACTATATAAAAGATCTCCAAATTCAATGTTTAAACATATTAAACTATTTTTGAACTTAGCAATTTTGAGATCATCTTTGTTTATATCAGTTTTGTCGGGAACATTTGATAAAAAATATACGTTAACAGTTTTTAAATCAATAAAATATAAATCTGAAAATATCGTGTTTGAATTTAAATCATGTAATGAGTTATTATTATTCTTTTCAAAAATTGAAAAAGAGGCTGAGGTCCTTTTTATGTGCATGGCTTGTAGATAACGTAATTGATTTTCAGACATAGCTAAATTGCTTATCTTTTCATTTACTAATCCTAACACGTCAAAAAATTTTGTACAAATAAATAATTCAACTGAGTCTTCTATTTCTAAAATGTTTTTGCTTGAAAAAATTTGCATTCCGTCGAGTTGTTTCCATCTTTTATCAAGATTCTGATTTAAAGTTTTTGATTGATAAGAGGTTTGAAACCCAGGTCTGTTGGGTAAAGAAGAAAATGGAATGTATGCCTTGTAGTTTTCACAGTTCGAATCGATATCAAATGTATTATGTACTGAATGATCCACGTTCATTGAGTTATAAGTTGTTATCTTATATCGAGCTAACAGATTTATTATGTCTTTATAGTAATTTGATTCAGGGCAAAAGCACTCTACTTCTATTAAGTTATTATCAGTTACATTAGCTAAGGGAGAAGAATCGTTAATTTCATCCAAACAATTTTGCTTTGTCCCTTCATCAGATTTATTATTGCTGACCTTTAAAACATTTAGGCCATCCGATGATTTTCCTTCAAAGCGTTTATAACGAAACCAATACTTTATTGCTGAAGAAATTCCAGACAATCTGTTATTAATTCTATTACTCTTATTAGGCTGAATCAATTGAACATCTTCATTATTAGAAATATCTGATGATCCAATGTCACTGATATTATAGTTTCCAACCCTAAAGCTCCTTGAGGTGTTATGATATGAAATCCTTGAACTTGAAGAAAATATTTCAAAAAAGTTTTGCTCAATTACAGTCAAATCACTGCATAAATACTCAGTGTTTTCACCAAACAAACATAGTTCCTTTATAAGAATAGAATCACATACGTCGAATCTAGTATTTACAAAATAATGCTTGCAAGAGCAGCAAGGGCAATTACTACTAATATTCCCAAACGAAAAATCTAAGGTATGATGTTTCGTTGATAAAAAACAAAGTCGCTTGTGAGATGAATCTCTATTGCGCAAAAATCTATCTTGTAATAAGTGAAAATCAGCTTCTTTTGAATGTTCTTCATGGATAAATGATATTGCAGGTAAAAGAACACAAAAGGTTTCAACCCAGGGGTATTCTCCATCACCTAAATATGATAATGAAGCTATCTTCACTGGATCCAATTTGATAAAAAACCCGGGAAATTTTTTATTAACATGTTTTGAACAACCAGACATATTAATATATTCTGTCTAATAAAAATATACTCAAAACAATATAAAAGAATTTAGATATATACTTAACCATTTAAGAATCAATTAAAATCATTTCGACTTGATATGTTCGTTTATTTGATTATATTTACATATTCTTTGAAAAATATGATATAAATTATAAAATTTTTATACTCTAAAAGCAAAAAAATAATTATCGTAAACTGCTAAACTGAACCAAATAAAACCTTTTGTTATTTTCTAGCTAATGATTTTCATTTTAATTAAATATTTTGACTATATCAGGACAAAATGAAGAAAAATTACATATCTTGTAGTTATTCATTAGTTGTCGGTAAGCAAATAATCACGTAAATCACGTCAACCATTCCTATACAGAAGCGAAAAAATAACACGTGCTGGTAGGGTATAAAGTTAGTTCCAGCAGTAAGCATCTGGAAATTACGTATTATTTTCATTCCCATAAATCAAGTTAAAAATTATTAAAAAAAAATTAAAATTAATTTTTTCACTACACTAACTAAAAAATATTCAAGGGAAGGATGTGATTCGAAATTAATATTTTTCAATAATTGCAAAAAAATAAATACTCATTATATCATATTCTGTTTACAAAACTGTAAAGTAAATACAAAAATAGAAAAAATTGTATAAAATTCTTAACGACCAATTGTTATTGAATTCAAAATATATTGCTTTTATTTTTTATTTTACTTTAAATTTTTCCTAACCAAATTAAAATTTAAAAAACAAAATTATATTAGATTATGCTTAAAAACTTTTAATTAATAAAATATCTATTTTATTCAGTGTTTCATATTATTTTTCAGAAGTGTTCACATAAAAATTATAACTAATAGCACCCAAAATTACAACGGATTAAAAACCTATATTACTTTTTGCAATGGCTACATTAATATTAATTAGCTATCTATAAATATTTAGTCAAAAAATAACCAAAAAATATCAACTGAATGTAGAAAAGTTAGACTATAATAGCATCTATACACACATATTTGTTCATGTGGGTACTTCAAAAAAACATTGAAAAAATTATACAATTCATTTCTGCAATTTTAAAATAAAAAATGGTACAAAGTGGAGCCAACCCGGATATAATTTTGAACAGGTATGGGTAACATAACAAGAAATGTAGTTATAAAAACATTTAAAATATCTTTATTTTATCAAAAACCTATTACCTCTAGTTTATCAGACACCCAACCGGATACCAAACAGAAAATAAAAATTTATTCCAAAAAAAAATAAAATAAAAGTGCAAGGTCGATTCAACCAAAAATTATCGACAAGTGTATCCTCAGAATTTTTACACAAAATATATATTGAATCGTATTTTAAAAACAAAATGAATAATTAACTATTTAGAAATTGATCCAGGTTAGATTATATCGAACCAAGACATGAAAAAGCCTGTTCTGGGTTAATTTTAACTTTGGGATTACTCAACTCCATGATTATTTAATATTGTAGAGCATGTTTCGTAAAGATTTCAACAAAATCATCAAAAATTTTATGTATGAAATATTATTTGGTGACACTATGGCGTTATCATTGGTTAAATCTAGTAAGAAAAATATTTAATACATAAAAATAAATACTAGGATCAGGATTAATAGAAAATACAAACACAAGCTTCTAAAGTGGACATAGTATATCGATAATTTCTAACAAATCATTAATGATTAATTATTTATAAAAAATATTTATAAGATTATTTAACACATTTTTTATCGATACGTTATGCAATCAGAGCATTTCGCTAGGTTAATAATAATCATAAACTTTAGGAAAATTAGTCATTTTTGAAAAAAATGCTATGCATGCCTAACCTAAGTATAAAATATATCTACCCTAAAAAATTAGAGAAATTTATATAGTGTGATTATATATGCAAATATTAATACCTCACAAAGGAAAATATTGTTACTGTCAACAGATAAAATGACACGAATAGATGCCAATGAAATTCCGAAAGAAGAAAACTCCAGATAGTTTGATGTAGGACAGAGGAATGACTTTTGCTTTTCAGCAGTTGCTTTTGGTGTTAAACCACATCTAGACTGCAATAAACCATGATGACAAAACGTAAATTCTGGTAAAGTCTCAGATCTATCTTCTGGGTTATTCCAACCAAGAATCACTTGTTCTATAAAAGCAATAGTGTTATAAAGATTATCAATATCAATAAATCCATTTATTTTCCCGATTTTAACACTATTCATGGACGAATACGATATGCTTTGCATTACAGATTTTTCATAATCACTGTAAAAATTAAATAGGCAAACTATTCCATCAATAGTAAGAAAATTGAAATTTGATATCTTAGAGAAACATTAAAATACATAAAAAATACTTGTTTACTAGGGAACATAATTGAAATAGGAGGAGATGTTATTTGAACTTCGGTGGAAAATCGAGACGTACTAACCTCAACTAAGAGCTTGCTAAGCTTCACAACTGGAAAAGTACTTCCTTCCTTCAAGGCCTAAAAAAATCATCTAATTAAGAATTAATACAATAATAGGATGAATAATAATGTCAGTCACTAACACAGATATTGAAGAGCTTGTATAAGATTCACTAGTTCTCTTGTTTATAATATCCATCGACCACTGTTCTAATTTTTTATTAATATCAGGAAACTTAGAATTTGTTTTTTTAAACTTTTTAATGCTCTTTATATTCGAACATGAACCAAAATAATTTTTCTAAAAAAAATAGAAAACTCAATCAAGAAAAACAATAAATCCATTAATCATCAAATGAAACAGTATTCCATACGCCTGAAACCTGACTTTAAACAAATGTATAAAAAAATTTAGTTTGTTTTCTTTTTCTGTGCTATGACCAGTTTCATCATTAAAATATATAACATTTTTTTCGAAAATCCTTCTTAATATGTCAGGAAGATCTGTATTTAAATTAATAGTTTGATTAACCTCAATTAAAGCATATTTAATTTCACATCCGGTAATCCAGTTATTACATTTTTTTGTTTGATTTGCCCACATATTTCTAATCGAAATTAAATAGAAATAGATCGTGTAACTCATATATTAATTCAAAATCGTTGTTCAGTTTATTCAAATCAGCTACGAGATAAAACAAAGAATGTGAAGCAGGAAGATAAAACTTCATCATGAGAGGCTCAATTTTTATTGGTACTGTTATATTTAATAAATTTTGAGAAAATTTAGTTCTATTTATTATAAACGACGTCTCACATAATCCCCCAACAATTGCTAACTTTGCTACATAGATAAGTTGACTGTTGCAAAAATTTATAAACCGTTTTCGCAATCATTTTTAGTATTTACCCAATTTCCATCACCAACCAACACAATAATTTCAAATGAATTAAGTTGTATACTTACATCATATTCGCTCGGTGTAAACTTAGAAAAGTTTGGGCAGGTATGCATGTACCAATCTTTTAGAAACTCTACGAATATACAATACAGAAGAATAAAATTACCGTTTAATAAGTCTAAATGATCAGGCAGATAATAAAATGAGAATTTGTTAGCCGAAAAATAAAAACGCAATTTCGAAATTAAATTCCACACTCTAGGAGTGATCAAAGAAAATCGTATCTAAAAAGATTATAATATACAAATAAAAGAAACTCTAAATAGATCAGATATGCAAAACAGTGTATAATCAAAATTTGTATTAACAGAAAGATTAATCAATGAAATATCAACATCAGTTTTCCGTCCTTCTTCTGTAACAGACCAGGGTATAAGGCAGTTAATATTTGAAGATGCAGAAAATGTAAAATAGAATGCTCTATATACCTAATCAATATAAGATTATAAAAATTAAAAAATATACGTCACTTAAAAAGACAAAATTCAATTTACACACACAATAGAACGTCAAACTGAGTTGAAAAGAACCAAATATATTTGTCTCTCCAATCTCTGGTATTGCTGTAACATATTCAGGAGAGTAATCAGATGGGTAGAAAAAGCTTTGCAACAGAATTCTATAATATTCTATAATCAAATGCACAAATTCCATCTATTGTTTAAAAACAGATGGTGAAATATAATAATATTGCGTTTTATAACGTTAAGTAAATATTTTAAAAATTATCAACCTCTCCAAAAATTTTACTAAAATTTGATCAAATCATTAAAAAGGGTTTAAACGTAAAACCTGAATAAAAATTATTAATCAGTAATCAAATCTAAAGAAACTAATAATCCATCCTGAATAAAATGAATGTATAGTTTTTTTAAAACAGGTTTGACGAACTCTGTCCTATTAAATTATATAACCAACCTTTAGTTCTCAATTAGTAATATGGAACGCAAGAAATACCATATAAAAATGATACCACCTTGGGACAAAGATCGTTAGATTTCACTTCATATAAACTTTCAGCTCTTATTCGTTGCAACAAAAAATAAATTAATAACTTATTCTACACGCTTTGATAAATTTAATTGTCTAAATAAGAGATGGATTGATCTTGAATACCCTTCCTCCGTTGAGAAAATACACAGGTATTAATGACGAATGACAAATATTAAAACAGATTGTATGTATTTATAGTTTTTCTGTCCCTATGCTCTATTAAGTTTTGTAATTATTCCGATAGCATATGCACTGATACGATGTAAAATTACAATATTCACTATCGAGTATGATGTAATCGTAGGTCTGAACTCAAAAATTAAACATTTAATATATTATTTTGAAATTAACTAGAGCTCTCATTTTTTACCAACTGTTTTTAATATTTTAATACAAATGTTTCAATAGAAAGCATAAAAAACTATTGGAATAAAAATCAAGTTAAAGCGTATAAAATTATTTGTGATTTAACAATATCAAATTGCAAATACAGTAATGAAATAATCCAAAAAAAAATAGACAAAACCTATTTTCGTCTCTTTTAAGGGAACTCTGGATAAGCGTGAATTTTTTCTAAATAAAAATAACAATAGAACACAATCAAAAGATAATTATGGTAAAACAGCTTCCAGTAAACGAAAATTTCACGACACCTGACAAATTGTACGAACAAATTAGGCTACTGATGACAAATTATATAGGCCTTAAATAAAATCCGTCAATACATAATACTAAATATCAAAAATTTTGTGATAAAAAAGTATTTACTCCAATTAAGACATTCGATTCCAACACCAATGCTTGATCCTTTGGCTTAAATTTTGTCATCTGCCATTATGTCAATTCATCTTTTTTTCGATTTTTATTCAGTTTTCAATTCAAAACTTAAAAGTATTCTTTAGAACAATAATGGATTTGTAAAACTATATCAAAGTATCAAAATAAAAGATAGGAAATATTTTACATGGACACTACCTCAATAAATTAAACAATGTTGATTCACGACATCAAGTATATAAAATTTATCACTCAGTGATAATAGAAATTATATTTCTAATTTTTTTCAGTTTTTAAATTAAAGATATAGTTCAAAGCATTAAACCGCAAATACCCTGAGAAAAATGGTGATAAGTAATTAATATTTCATTCAAATAATTACAAATCTTTCCGTTTAATGGTTTTCCATAAAAGCAAAATTTTAAAAATACCTTTGTCTATCGAACCATGGTCCGTAGGTTAGCTCAAGTGACTTCATAACACGAATATCACACCCCCACATCAAAGGTGATCTTTGGATATCCACCTTATTAGCTTAGTTACGTTTTAAAAACGACAAATTATAATTAAACCACTATCTTCGGCATAATAGAGAATTTTAAACAACTTTGCGTGTAAAAACTTCACGGCATCGCTTTTTGGAATTGGTATTCTAGATAAATTAAATGGCGTTATAATTCAAAACGGAGTTTGAACACCCGAATAGTTGGGGCTCCGATAAAAATAACCAATAGATCCTTTAATGTTAAGTAAAAATACATGGGACATCAATTGAGAAGTTGTTTTTTTCTTTTAGAATCAGTAAAAAACCAACTATTTTTTTACCTTCACATATACATAATGTAATGACAATTGCTGAAGGTTGTAAACTAAAGTTGTTTCGGTAAGGTTATTTCCAACCATAATTTTTGTCTAAAAGGTTAGCCATGAAAATTTTTATCTGAACAGTGTCTGTCATGATGTGAGCAGATGATATTATATTCAATAGAAGCTTCATGATAGGATTAGGTGCTCTATTATTTACCTATTGAAATTTTATATAAAAAAACCTCTGGTTTTTCATTGTCTCATCCAACATCACGGATCCATTATCTAATTATGTCTAGATATTTTTTCGATTAATTAAAGACTTGCAGCCTGCCTAACAAATTTTGTGACGTCTTTATATTTTTCAGACCTAAATTTTTGTTTTATTCAATATCACTTTGCAATACTGATTATAAATATGAACTCTTAAGCCACGAACAAATATGTATATATTTTCATTACACTTTTCAAGCACTACTCAATGTTTAAACTCAATATTAACAACAACATAAATTATTTTGAATGATACTGTCCATTGTCAGGTCTTTATTTTTCTGTGGGGTCTTCCACCATTTAACAATAATGTATCCATCAATTAGTCTTAAGAAATTTGGACCGGGTTAAAACGAACTTACCCAATCGAAAAGTCTTTCGATACATACTCAACGTTTGAAAACATAATCTTTCCTGCCAATATCGAAAATGATATGGAACCTACATTACAATGAATAATTATCCATTCAATCGTACCAATCTTGACATAACCGTTACCCTTTATATAGAATCGTCGAATTAGTACGGTAAGAATAAGTCCAACGGTTCGGGAGAACCAAAATGTAATAAACGAAAACCAAAGCCCAGCAAGAACACACGAAACTACCACCTTAACCATCTCTGGGTTGAGTACCACGTCATTAAAGTTATTAGTAGTATCGTTACTCATAAACACTAACTTGTTATTTAAAATTTGGCGTTATAGTTCGCATACGTTCAAATCTATTCGCGTGGTAAATATTTATTTGTCTAATCTAAATAGCACAGTTACTAGTTCTTCACAGTATTTTTCAAAGAATTATGCCTGAAGCTAATTTTAATTTTTAGTTATCATTATAAGTTTCAGTACTGATCTTAAATATTTGCTTAAGAATGTTATTTATAGGTCTTATTTGAAGTTCTGGGGTTGATCTGTTCTTATATTTTAAGAAATCTTTAAAATTCGTTATAAATAGTAGCAACATACCCATTCTTCGAATATAGATCGGAGAGAATATATAATAGCTTACGTTTAATACAAAATCTCAGATTATGTTCTGAATTCGCTGGTTATTGCATATATTTATTTGGAATTCCAGAATTTTTATTGCTATTATTATTAAAAAATTTAAGCTCCAATGTAGAAGTAATCTTTTAATAACTTCCGATTATAATATGTTAGCTAAAACAAAATCCTACAGTACAAGAACTATTGAGGCTTCAAGGGTCTAATAAAAGAAAGGAAAAACGTGGATTTCTTGCCATTAAATTTTTTATATAGAAAAAAATTATAATTATTGTCAAGTCTCAAACACGATTATGAAATTACTGTAGCTTATAGGGCCAATTTTTCTTATATATACAGCTCCATGGTTCCCTGAACAGTTTCTATAGATTTAAAGATATATATTGTATGAATGGTTAAGAAATATAAGGGGTTCGGTGATTATGAAAGGTTCATGACGCTGCTATGCTCCTATAGCTGATAATGGAGAGTTACAAGGAATCTTTTCATATTATTCAGCACTAATCGACTTTTATATATCTACTGATCGATAATCAAGGCTTTTCTGAATTAGCTTATTCGAATCCAATATGTAAGCCTTATTTTCTTATATCATCTTCTTCCTTCTAACTTTTTTATTGCCAATGCATAGAGGATTTAACCTCTGAATCCATATTTCTGCCTATTTTATAAAGAATACCAACGAAAACAAATAAAAAATAAAATTTTTATATTTTTTCAGTCATAGTATACCTACAAACCATTTTTTGTTAATAAACTCTCCGTATATTAATTATTTAATGAACAAAAAGAAATTAGGAGAGAGATCTACCAGATAAAGTTCTTGATAATATAATGAGCAAAATACACAAAAGCATTCCTTCCATTTGTTATCTACCATTACGCAAAAGTTGTCTGATTACCACAACTGTGTTAGTGCTTACATTCATCTTAAGCACAATGCTTCCACCTTTGTTGCCTGTGCCTCCTTGATCGTTTATACCATTAGGTGATACATAATTTCTATGGAATTAACTTCTCTTAAGGACTTAAACGTGAGGAAAACTGATGCGAGATAGTACTTTAATAGAGAGTACACACAGCAAATGGTTACCAGGGTGTGTTTTGTGGCGAGAGAGATATAAAAAGTTAGAGATAATCTTGGGTTTTCTTATATTCGTTCATTCCCATTCATCTCTATTATGCAGTTTTTTCAAATAATTTTTCATAAAAATTAGATCGATCAAAAAAAATTCAAAGAATTAAGTTTTGTAGTCCGCTACCTATACAATCTATCCATTAGGGGGATATACTTTGCAGCCATTTTTACTTTAATTAATCGATTTTTAGTACTTTTTAGAGCAAACATAATCTAACATTATATACATTACTGTTTGATTTTTTTGGAAAATTATTTTACATCAAATTTAATTAGGTACAAATATTTTTTAAATTATAATAATACAATATTATTAATTTTTTCATATTATTTAGCCATGTTAGTTTCCAGAACTTCTAAAACAATCAATTATAGTATTTTCAAACTGAGTAACTATGTTTTACCATCATTTTGATTATTTCTTAAAGATATATTTAATTTTTGTAATTAATTCTAACGCCTTTTTGGTCAAGCTATGTTCACTTGATTTTTTTCAGGAAATAACTTTCCTGAGTAATTATTGTTAATTAATTCTCTGAAATTTTCATCATTAATCACTTCATCAACTGACTTCTCTAATAAAATATCAAATCGTTCAGCAACCGTTTATTTTGTTTCTTCGTTCACTTTGTAAACTACGTTTTTATCCCCAATATTATCTCTTAATCATGTAACTCACTTTTATAAAAAGTTTTGCCACAGCTACTTCTGTAACAGAATCCCATGCCTTATTTAAACAACGTAAGCCATCTAGAAGATCAAACGGGTTCTTGGGCAAATCTAATTCAATCAATGCAACAATTTTTTAATCGAGACTCAAATAGCTATTAAACAGATTTAAGATCGTTCGATCTAGTGAATGCAACAAGCTAGTTGTAATTTTTAGACAATAATAATCTTAATAGTAATATTAATACGATAATGAACCACGTTTTCATCTTTTAAATAACCCAAATTTCTGGATATTTTAATTTTTTCAATTATAGGGTTTCACATTCAACTTTCATTCGAATGCGATATTGTATCCTACATGAATTCGTATTGATACTCAATCTATTATTGCCATTATCATTTGTTCGATTTCATTCATGTTGTATTTCTTCTGCACCGCAAGTGGACTTCTCACGCAACCCAGTGGAAGTTTCATATAGAGTTCGCCTTATTACCATACACATCATAACTTTTTCTCTTTTCATCTTTGTTCTTGGACGTCTTTTGTACTATTCTTCGTTTTGAAAATGTACAAAAAACA
>LDMZ01039314.1:0-11544 GCA_001455285.1 Sphaeromyxa zaharoni
TTTTTTTCTTATTTATACTCAAAGATTAACAATTATGATGTTAAATTTTTTAATATTTGTTATTATTTTATTTTGTTATCGTATTCAACTAATTATCTTCTATAGCTTTATTAATAAATGCTTTTAGATAAATATGTCCAATTATACTTTACTTAGAAATACAACTCGTTATCTACATGACTAAAAGTTTAAATTCGTCATGAGATTTTGAACACGAATTAAAATAAATGAAATAAGTTCTGCCTTAGGCCCGCATTGAACTACTTTTGTTTCATACAAATTTTTTTGAATATAGCTCATTTAACGGTTAAAAAGCTGAAAAAAGTAATTTAATTTGTGCAAACTAGCATATAAATTTGATGCAGGCAACTTGACCCCTCCTGACTTGAAACATACCGTTACTACTTTGAATCTCTGTATTCTTTCAATATACAACAAACCCAAGATTTTAAGTCATTTAATCCGTTCGAAAATCAGTAATTTTTAATGGATTATGTCTATTTTTATCTTGTGATTCTAATATCGTGGCCATTTGATTACTATTTAAGATAAATGATTTTTATTTTAATTTTTAGGGCTTCTTTAAATCGTTCTGTACCTTTAGTTTATTTTATACAAGAATCGTACCAATAGTTAAATTTATCGCTTTTGCAGCAAGATATTTTTGTCAATATGCATCAATAAAAATTTAAAAGATTTAAAGGAAAGGAAAATATGCAGTACACCTAACATTGCAGTAAGATATGTTATCAAAAATGTTCAAAAAATTAATCAGTTGTGCGGTATTTAGCCAAAATTAGAATTATATTTTAGTAATGTATCACAGAAATACAAAAAGTACAATTTTAAAAACAATTACTCACTACAGAACAGAGGATACAGGGAAGATGATACAAATAATGGAAAGGCTTAGAAAATTGTCGCACTTTTAACCTAGCCACTTTACACATACATATTGTTTAAAGAGTCATTTGTTGGGATATCACCTCAACGACAACACCCGAAGGCGTGCCTATAAATACTAAGCTGAATAACGCGGCGGGCGGCTTTTGCAATCACTGATTCTGGAGCAGTTGGTGAAATTCTTACAGACAATATAGTTACTTAATTTTATTATTATTATATATATTATATTTATATGCATCCTCTTACAAGATTTTCATCATCATCTCAATAATTCAAAATATTAATGACGTCATTAGACTACATAATTACTTTCATTAGGTATTATTTAAAAGAGACTGCGTAATTGGGTATATATCGTTTTTATATTTTATCTTGAACTGGCTGTTATTAGTGTCTTCACGTTGTTGGATGGGACAGAAAAAATTTCTATGAACTGTCTCATATATATTTTTTTGTTTAAAGTTATATCTTAAAAGATTTTGGAACAATTAAATTCTTGAAATTCTTACTTTTTTAAATATCCTATTTTGTCATAAGAAATGAATGCTATATTCTAGATAAAAGTTCTGAGAAACTCATGGTATCAATTTATGGAAATACAGCTGATGTATCGCTATTTCCTTTAAATTTATTTCAAGAAATAAAAATGAATTTTAAGCTTTCAAATAATTAATCGACTATCGAAATCATTTTTCGCACCGATTGAAACATATCTTTTATTTACAGCAAAAACAATTAAAGTCTTTATTACTTATTTTAAGAATATTCTAGGAAAAGAAATATATAACGCATTTAGAAATCGATATGTTATCTAAAATGAAAAAATTAATTGTAAATTATAAAAAAATGTGTTTTCATATGTATGTCATAATACAATGTGATAACTGCAGATTAAAACTTTTGGAGGAATCTTGCACATGTGGTTTCAGACATATTACCGTGCAGGACTTAAGTCCTGACGATATTGAATTGGTTACAAACGGAAACCGAATAATAACGAACTATTTATTCAAAATGACCACGCTGTAGTGCGGTGAACGGTTATATAGTTGTTTTTTTTATATTATAGTTTATCTATTATGAGAGATAATAGTAACATAGAGTCTACCCAGCACTGGGTATTTAATACCCGTGGAGGTAAAAACATTAAGTCCTTCTATGTGCTGAGGTTTAAGGGCTTGCCTCTTGTCCCATGTTATGATAATATTTTCTTTTAAAAAATTTATACCTAAAATATTATTGTTCAAACTTTACTATCAAACATGTTTTTGATATTATGGAGGTTTTCTAACAGCATTAAGCTGATGAGATGATTCACAAATTTGTTTTGAATTCTATTAAAAAGACGTGGTTATTTTCATGATTTCTGAATTTCATCTGCTTTAAAAATTTTTGTATCGTAGATATGATATATATACTTGCTTAGTGGCAAAATTAAAAAGGTTAATCTTTCAATCGAATGAATTGTAAATTTTAAAAATATGGTTTATATATATCCTGTACACTGAATCACCTAAAAAATTTTTATTGATATTTCGTCTTTAGAACAACGATGCTCTGTGGTTCACTTTATCTTTTTTAAACAGTTTAGAATTTTTTTTCACTTCTAGTAATAACCTAAAAATAAATATAGATAAATCTATTCCTACAGTTTAATTTGCTTCAAAAATGTTTACCTATGAAATATGAAACAAATACTCCAGAAAATGTGACGAAACTAATTTCTTGAAAGGATGTATTAGAAAGCTTCTAAATAAAATCTAGATCAATCAAATAATATTTTAAACTTAACAAATATTCAACGATATATAATATATTGGCAAGCTTTAAACCCAAAGTATGCATTCTAACTGTGAAACAGAGCAAAATCTTTTAAAAATGTTGACTTTATTTTTAGTTACTAATTTAAAATTTTTATTTTATAAAATAATTTTTTGAAAGGTCGAGTTTAAAATAATGACAAACTGGAATTTATCATATTGTGAACTGTTAGGCTGTTGAGTTCAATTATAAAAACTTCTTGAATACATTCTCAGATCAGATAAAACCGATGATCTTCAATAATTAAAAATTTTCTATCTGTCTATTATATTTCTATATTCGAAAAATTTGTTGTTTTGATAAAAGATTTTTTTCCATTTAAAACGAGTCTTGAACCTTTAATTTTTATTTCCCTACTTTTGATCTTGAAAAGTTATTAAATTATATAAATAAAAAGGAAGCGGTACAGAGGTGATAAAAAACGTTATAACTCGTGGGCCTGATCAATAAATTCAGGTGGACATATGTGCCTTATAGATGGTTAATTGTTCACTACTATGCTAATTCCTTCAGCTACCTTTGTAGTTATAGGGTATAAACCTCGTTTTTAAGTTGAGAAAAGGAATTTTATTTTTGTCAAATTAAAATATTGTTGTACACTACCAAAAATTTGCTTTTCTTTTTGGTAAATGTTTTAAACTTTTTTAATAACATGGGTCCTCATCAATAAATCAAATTGATTCTTAAAAACAACCAATGTGCAGTGGAAAAGTCCATCAAGTGAAAGTAACGAAATATCCGTATTTCATACTGTTGATTATACATTTACAAATCCAAAGAGTTATCGGAGTTCATCCAAGATTTAATAGATCCCCTTTGCGTTTTGGGAGAACTCTTCGCCAATTCCAATGTTTTTATGGGAAATGGAAGTGTTCTGGAAATCAGGAATATTCGTGTCTCGAAGGAATCATACTTTGGTTCCATTACATCGCAAACAAATAAATATAGAAGCTAGTTAAAAACAAAAAACCAAAGATTTGAATCGGTTAAGTCAAATAATCTGATAAATTTTAGCTACAAACACACCTGATTACCCGGGATTCTGAAGTTTCAGTCAATCGAAAATCATTTTTATTTGAACAAAACTCGAAAATATAATAAATTTGTTAACCATTGCAGATGAGTTAATGGAGGTGACCTGATATAATTTTTTATAGAAATGTCATCAAGAATAGACTCATAAATTAAATGAAACGAAAATCAAGAATTTTGTGTAGAAAATTCCAGAAATGACTTTAATAATTGAAAAAAATCCCAACCAGAAGCATGGACCCGTCAATGTATCATCCCGCCAACGATTGACCACGCGTATTTGTTTTTTATATTTCCTTGCTCATGCCTATGAATAATGTTATTTTGGCACTGTTTCCTGTATAGTGTAGGTCAACGAATGTGTAGCGGATATTGAGGAAATCGATTTTAATGAAGACGAATTGAAGACCCAGAGGGATTTTTTTAGGTACTATGACGGGATAAATATATTGGTTGAAGAGGTATCGTTTTTCAAAGTGGACATGGAAATACTAACCAGTGAATTTAACGCAGAGCTTCTTAATAAGCTCATAAATCTGGTTTATAACACCAAGAAAGTTCCACTTCAGATTTTGTTTCGTAGGAATCCATGGATAAGATTTTCTTGTCCAGTAAACGGCAATTCTGATTCTGCTAATGAATATGAATATTTACTAAGTCAAGGTTATTGATCATGGAAATTAGTGATTTTTCTTTTAAAGATATTTTGGTTTCACACAAAAATATCACGTTGGATGAAGCTTTGACTATGCTTACTAACAGTGAAAAAAGTACTATTGTCAAAAAACTGAGAATTCCTGTTTCGAAAAACGATAGAAATACTCTAACAGAATCCATTCTCAAATGGACCAAAGAGACGAAAACGATAAGCTCATTCTTTGTCCCAAGATCCAATACTTCTAGCAATTGTAATAAGTCTTATGATTTGGCTTTGAAAGAGTAAGTTTTTTGTATTACTAGTATTTTTTATATTAAGAACTTTTATCCATCTTCAAGGGCTAATATCAATTAATAGTGAATTAAAGCAAATTTTTATCCGACTATTTTCAATGCTCTGTATTAAAACCCATTTGTCGCATCTATTTAATATCCAGAATTGTAAAACTATTTTAAATGTAGGACAACAAATGATGTGATTTGTTATTAATCATTAATGAAATATCTAGGTTGGCCATATCTTTTATTAAATCTGGAAAAATCATATTACCAAAATTTAAATATACTCCTATGCAGATAATGGGGAACTTATTTTTTTATACGGAGGAATTTGAAGATTATGTTAATCTCTCTGAAATATATTACGAAGTGCAATCTGCAAATGACATAGCTTCAAAAGAATATTGCTTAAGGCACCTTCCCATTATTAAATCTTTTATCTCCAGGATTTTAAATAAACAAGTAAGGAATCAATTTTACACAAAAATTATATACTTCCTTATTCTTATCACGACTATATTAATATTTATAGTACAGACTGCTAAATTATGAAATATTTTATGTGCAAGATTTAATAATCGTTTTTGATTAACCGCTCAAATTTTTTCGAAAACCTGAACTACTTGTCCCTTTCACTGATCCGTGCTATATATTTTCTATGAAATCAATAAACATCCCGATTTCTGACACATTTTCACCAAAACAATGTTAGCAACTATTAATGATTGATTATTCAAAAAAATTATTAACCTTAATTTGTTGAATTTCATATTTCTATCCAAGGAGAATATGAGCGAACATTGAATCTGAGACCGCCGAATTATTATATGCAAGAATTTAATATAAATTATGGTATAGTGATATTTTCGAGTGAATAAGTCGCCTGAGTGAGAATCCAAAGGCTTACAATTCCATAGATTTTTGTATTAGCACCGGTCTAAGTATTTCTAAGTTAAGAATTAATTAAAATATCTTTATGTATTGTTCATTTCTACAAAATTTATCATTTTTATGAAATATTTTTTGCTTTATTATTCAAAACGATGATTAAACTGATTTTATCTAAAATTTAGTTATTATTACGTAGAAAAATTTATTTTAAGCCATAATCATAACATAGTTTAGCTGTTGGTGTAAAGTATTTTAGGTCGATTATATAAAATAAATGGGTTTCTGTTCTATGAATAGGATTAAAAATCTTCAAAATACTCTATGCTTTAATTTTAGGAAGAATTAAAGACAAAAATGTTTAATACACTCATTTTCAAGCGTCTATAAATTCATCACACTTCCATGTTAATTCCAAATTAAGTAGTGATTTGTATCCTTACAATTCAGTATCATAAATAAAAGACTAGATTTTTTCGCCGCTTTAGTAGTTCTTTTAAATTGCCATTACAGTTGAAAATCTATATATTAATACTCACATAGTAGTAGTTTTGGTATTGATAGTGGGATTTACGGACTATTTATATGGTCTGCAAAATGCAGTATCATGGCTTCCCATTTTTTAATTTATTAATGGTAGCATCTGTAGATTTGACTTTCGTTCTCTTAGAACTATACCTTTAGTTATTTATTATGAATACACCCTTGGTTTTTCAAGAACAGCATTTATTTCAATAGGGTCCCGATAATCCATCTTGTATTTGTTTGCTTTCGATTCTGGTAAAAACATCGTCAATATTAAGTGAGTACTTGGAAAAATTTGATAAAATAGCCGATGCTATTTTCTTTTATAGGACTCTACTCGATCAAAACCATGTTTCTTCTCATAAAAGAGGAGCTTGGTGGGAAAGATTGCTAATAATTTATGAACGAAAAATGAAGGATAAGACTAAAGTATTTAAATATTTCCCATTTATTACGTAATTGGGCTCTGGAAACGTTGGCTGAGGTGTTAATTGATCCTTTTATTCTTCCACATTATAAATACTCACTAGCAATTCGTGGTGTTAGACTTCTAAAGAAGGACACAGAAAATGAGCTGTATTTAGCGTGCAAGGACATTGTTGATAATGTCATTATTGCACCTACCGTTATTTATATATGATTTTGTATACTGATAGTAGCGAACTATAAATCGGTTTAAATTTGAAAATTCATTAACCACCCGGTCGGTTTTTGTTATTGAAAATAATGAAGAAAATGGTCCTGAAACTAATTCAAAGGCGGTGATTAACGTTGAAGATGTTGCTTTAGAATATTACAAAAATAATCTTGGCTTTACTTCTGGCTTACATGCCGAAGGCTCGCCTCTTACATCATTATATGGACTATTATTTTGGGATATAATTTACTCTTATCATCCCGGAGTATTTATATCCTTATATCAAGTATATAGTTAAAAATACTTTGTATTATTTAGACTCATCCGATTGACTTCTTTAGTAAAAAGTTTCCAGTTAGACTGAAACCTATTGCTGAATCCCGTTTTGATTTGATACTCAATGGTTCACTTGATGTAAATTATTATTTTTAATTTATCTTTCATTATTTTATACTTATGTTCCCATTATTTAGAGTGTATTATTTATAAAAATTGAGAAAATTTTTGGTAGCTATTATATAACATACATTTTTTCTTGTAATATGCAAATATAATTCTTAATAATTTCTTCTTTGTCAAATTCTTTATTTATATTTTCAGTATTTAGCTTGAAAAGGTTATCTGAATAAATTTTGTGTTAATATGATATTTCTTTAGTGGTTTTCCTTCTAATAGCTTTTCCAAATTATAAACCTGATTTTTTATCAAAGTAAATACTATTATTTATTTTTATAAAGCTTATTTATTTTAAATAAATAAGATTAACTATTTTTTTACTATTTTCTATTATTGTAGGAAATAAAAAATCTTATAAAGCAAAACTGGAACGATAACTATGGTGCTGTATCCCCATGTGTTAATTGGACCTTATTCGATGACTATATTCCATTTATAGTATTTATCCTGTTTTTTCATGTTTTTTGTAGGAAATTTTTATCTGTTTAGGAAAAGAACTTGTTTTTGGGTTGTGTAAAATTTTTTTCGAAAGATATCGTGTATCTCGTTCTGGTTTACCTGATCTTTTGTTATGGAACCATGATAAATTAGAACATTTTGTATTTTTTAAAAAAAATAATTTTACACAAATATTAAGATTGTTGAAGTTAAGGGGCCCGGAGATAAATTATCATTCAAACAGATTATTTGGTTAGACCAGTTAATTCAACTTGGTGCACATGTTGAAGTATGTTATGTTAAATCGTCAAAAAGGTCAGCGATAGTGGCAGAATAGGTATTATCAGTTTTATATATTATAATTAAACTAGAATAGAAAATTATCAAATTACTGTAGTAGCTTAGTAATCCGTACGTCTCCATCCTATAAATTGTGTGTATTATATGTAATCCTTGGTACCAGAAGAAGATTTTGATAATTGTTTAACCCGACGCAGCATAACTTAAAAATAATGCTTCGATCATAGGAATAAAAAAATTAAAATTTAAGAAAATATTTAACTTGATTTTAGATAATTCCTAAATATGATCAGTTTTATTAGAGAGTTTTGTGAATTTTATTATATGCTGACCTGGTTTAATAGGTGTATTTGGTAAAGGTTAATAAAATCATTTAGATTATGCAGATAAATAAATATACTTATTCTTACATAATATAAAATTTGTTTTAATCGAAAAGCATTTTTAACCCCTATATCAATTTTTTATATACCTTTTTTCAATGCTAAAACCTTTAGGTTGCTGATATTTGGTTTTAGATTATTTTAATAAATTAACACCCTAAAAATATTTTCTCTGATTTTAAAATATACTAAATTCGATTTAGATCAGTGAATAGCTATTATTAAGAAAAATCTATCAATTTTTAATGTAATTTAAATTTCCATCGGATATTCACATATATTGGTGGTAATACAAAGGTTGAAATAGTTGTCACAACGATTCTAAGTAAGATTGCTACCACAAATTACGGCACTACCATAAACTAAACACAATTTAATACATCGAAATTTGAAATTGCATAGATTTATTTATATATTAATATTTTCTAATAGCGGTGTTAACAGTGACATCGCTGTCAATATAGCAATGTATATCATCGTTATATATTACGTCGTGTACCCTCATTATCATAACAAGGAAAATCTGCTCACTTTAATTGTCAAGTGTGCGTTAGAGTATATTTAATCTTGCTGAATGATTTCTCTATGTTTTGTAGGAGGAATATGAAAGAGTTTATGATAATGACCTCTGAAGGATCTATGAAATGAGACATTATCCATTTTAAATACCTTTATTAACAATGACTCGCTAGAATTAAGCCTACTTTTAATCAGAATTCATTAAAATTATAGCCTTTTTTAAAAGAATACTAGTATATGACGTGTGTTTGACTTTTGCAAAAACCAAAACCTATATTTAGTGATCCAATGGTAGGACTTGCTTTTTTGGAGGCATTACTTAGAGTGAATCTCCCGAATTTCATTAAAATTAAAGCGTTATCCTATTTCATCTTGTTAAGATAGATATTGACTTATCCATAATCATCTAAAGCCTTTACTATTTAAATCATTCCTTCAATTTGTTTATGATGTTTCAATTACACCTGTCTTGTATATATAGCTTAAGTACATTAAATCATTTTGTATTTTATTCTTTAATAGCGATATCGCATAAATCTGCTATACAAATCTCTTATGTTATCAGTCACATTAACTACTTTTATTGAAAATCATTTAAGTTACTATTTGCAAGGTTTCTTTTTTTTGAACCGTCTGTTTTTAAATTTTTGACTGTTTTATTTTGATGATATTCTTTCATACGATGTACTGAAAGATATTGAAGCATAAAAATCCTTGTTAAATTTGCAGGGCACATTCCATTTGTTAGAATCCTCAATTAATCTCATCCATTGATCATCCGAAGGCATGGTTGCCATGACCAGAAGATTAAAATTCTGCGTTGTACTAAATTAAGTTGGGATTTTCGTGACAACCTTACAATACTTGTATTGTTGATATCCTTCATTGATAGTTATAAAAAACACATAGAAATGTATATGAATTCCTAACATTAGTATTTAACTTTATCTCACCATGACAAATATTCAATAATATTTTTATAAATATTAATTCAAGTTAATAAAATATTATTTTTGAAAAGAAATTTTGTTCTACGATTTTCATACATGAGGATTGTTAAAAGGTGAATAAAACGATTATTTTAAAACTAAAATAATACTTCATAATTTGTAAGCCAATTTTTTATGTTTAAAAAATTGGAAATATATTCTGGTGATACAGGATCATGATGATTGAGTAGAAAATATTCAGTTAAAATTACTATGGGTAATCGGGATTTCTTTTATATTTGAGAAAAATTCTGCGTTTTTTCAGAGTAATACTTTTCATAATTAGCATTCTCCTCAGATTTTATCTTTAATTAAAGGGTCAAAAACTATTATTAGTACACTCAATTAATATTTTTTATAACGATGGTTTAAATCCTGTTAATATAAATGTAGCGCTTTTGTATTCAAATTAAAAGTTTAGATCTATTTTTCAAGGTGTTGATTTTAAGGTATTATATTAATGAAGCTTCAAACTCATAACCAAGATTTAAACATTTTGCCTAAAAGTTTGTGTTACCTGCTGAACTATTAAACAAATATTAAATAAATACTTGCGATTGTCTCAATTACTTGTTAGAGAATTGGTATTTTTAAAAAATTGACAGATCGCCGCTTGCATAGACCCTTGAAACCTTGGAACCAACAATGAATAGACCCATTACTCCGTATCCAAGCGCACATGTTGACTCTTCTGACGGTACCGCCCCCTATAACAAGTGTTATCAGTCACAACAGGTTATTGTCAGTGTACCGTGTATAAACGGTTGTTGTTGTTTGAATTAAAGCGTCACTGCATGCATACAGACAATAAGAAATGAACCAGTACTGGGGATTGCACCCCTTACCTTAGACAGCAACTGCTAAGTTGGCTTCCAGTAAATGTATGAGTGTAGCCTAATTATATAAGGTAGACATAAATAATTAGTATAGAAGAAAACAAGCTCACACCTTTTCCGAAATTAAAACGAAAAAATAGAGTTCATTAGTGGTGGCTGTGAAGGGGATCTAGCGTTGTTGACATCGCTATCTTTCGATTTTTACAGTATGGGTAGAGACTACACAAAGGTGCTTTGTAATGAAAATACATGGTTGTTTACACAATTTGTCGATATTATATCAAAATTATTAGTTTTTTTAATGAAAACACTTACAAGTGTTTGACGCACAATGATTACCTGCATGTGTAGAGGTTTAGGGGTTAGGATGAAAAAAGCATATATAGATCCACACAAGATCGTTATTTGACGAAGTTAGTTTTCATAACTGTAAAATACTAATGAAGAGGATTAAATTTATTCTAATCGCTCTAAGTGAGAAAACGAAGGCCGAATCAGGAAACGTAGCCCTAGTACAAGGGTAGGTAATGGGGGTTGTTTTAGTGGGTGAAATCCCACATAGCCTGTCAAACACCCTGGGAGGCTATGACTGGCGCCTAACCTGATGCGAAAGCGAGCTGGAGGTAAGTCCCATTTTACTAAACCGCCTCCAAAGTCATAAGGAGCAGGGAAAGGTTTTTTCCTCCATAGCTAAGAAAAAAAAATCGCTCTAAGTGAGCCTGGCGGAGATGAGAGGAAGGCGTGTTTTGACGCTATTAGATCTATTTCTGTTATGACTTATTTTATGTGTATATCCTTCTATTTATAATTGTTATTTAATATAAATGTAAATGAATAAAATATGTACTAGTATACTCTTAGCGTGTCCAATACTGCGT
>LDMZ01039318.1:0-10949 GCA_001455285.1 Sphaeromyxa zaharoni
GCCTCCGAATACATAAGGAGCAGGTAAAGGTTTTTTCCTCCATAGCTAAGAAAAAAAAATCATGAAAACGCTATCGGTTCACGATATTTCAATAATATCTGGGAATAATCGGATATTAAACCAAACATTATTAGCCACGTAATAAAATTATTATATTTAGTAGTTGGAGGCGGTGTTCGCCGCATCGTTATTATTATTATTTTTTGTGTAGTCGCATGGAAAATTAAGAGTCTACGACTCACTGGAGTTTTCATACCCAAGACGGCCGCCCAATACGGTCCGTGTATGTGAGACGTCTGCTCCAGTTGGAAGCAGTGGCTCGTCCTGACAATATATATGAAAATTCACTTTAGTAATTGTAGTTACCTATATGAACAAGTGGATTAGAAAACACCGTATTTAGATTATGAATAAAAGTGGAATAATCTTAGATTTTACAGTGAAGACATATTCAACCGAGTCTGTTGCATAAAATTAAATAAATCAAGGCCAGAATTTTAGGAGTCACATAAATGGAATTTGAGAATGATTTATGCTGCTTATATGTTTAGAAAGTATAAATTAAAACAGAAAAACATTTTTACAATAACGTTATTCGTTGTAAAACATTTTAGATCTATTTTAAAGAATATCCGATAAAGTATAGGTGCACTTCAACTCCTAAATCATTTTTGTACGTAAAATCAAACTATCATTTAGACAAAATAAAAGAAGAATGCCATTAATCCCTTTACTTCAAGATACCTTACTAATTTTTTTTAATGTAAACTATTACACGTGGTATGCACGTGACTTCAGTTGTTTTAAACAGAGGAAAACAAATATGTCATTGCCATAAAACAAGTAAATCACTAAAATTGAGTAAAAGATATTTTCCTACTTTGTATATACTCTCGAAACCTTCTTCTCTTTTATTGTTCTTAACCTGTCAATGCGTAATTAAATAATTAAATAGAGTATTAAGTTTTATTAAGACTATGGCATGAGCATATTTTATCATTTCTTTTTGTATTTTTTAAAGATTTTTCCTAATTTATTCATAAAGCCTAAATATTTGTATATACTGATGGATTTTATTAATTTTTGTATGCAAAAAAAAACAAAAATTTAATATTGCTTATTAACTTTTCAATTAATGTATTGAATACAAGGCTACCTTCACATCAAATAAAAAGTGGAAAGGTTTTACATCAAATTTCAAAACCAGAGTATGACAAAATAAGGGTTGTGTTCATACTCAGACTACTTAAGTCTTTTGTTAGTATTCAATAAATCATCCTTACAACATGAACTGCTCAAAGACAAATTTCATTTTAAAAAATTATCAATACACAATAATCCAAGTTTCATCCCATTTCTTTAGACAGAAAAAAAACCTTCAATTTGGAGGAGAAATGTTGTTAAAAAAGATAAAAAATGGTAAATTCTTCTGGCATTATAGATTATTGAATTGAAACTAATTTAATTAACAGCTTTGTAGTAAGAATATATATCTAAAGTAATTTTTAAATATTTATCTTGCATTATGTTATTTAACCCTAAAAAAGAAAGAAATTAATCAATTATGAAATAATTATTCAAATAAATATCACAAACTTAATATTAACATAATCTTTTTATTTTTTACAGTGAACGAATTATGTAATTAGATTCAAATATATAATTTTTTCAAATAAACAATAATTTTCTGGGTATTAAATTATTTTTCCAATATTTCACCAGGAAATTATTTAAATTTGAAATAAAGTACAAGCAAATTTTTTTAGAGCAACTAGAACGTGATAACCGGAAGCCTAATAAGAATAAAATTCAAATTGGGACATTAAACTTTATGTCGATGAACCAATGGTAATAATTTTGAATAGACAAAAAATATATTTGAATTAAATATAATTGTTATAATGTTAGAGTAAAAATAAGGCAAATTATATTTTTTTCAATTTTGTTCAAACAAATTATAAATTTTGAAGCCTAAAAAATTAATTACTAAACTTGTCATATTTAAAATGATTTATAGGTAAAATTAAACGCAGATTAGCAAAAAATGCCATTTAAGAAAGGCTAAACGGCCCATATAAATACCCCAAATACACATGAACCTTCATGATCCGAATTAAACACTTTCAGATAAAAGTGAAACAAAATTAAAAATATTTTTGTAAAGCACGATTTTCGATCAATATAATTCCAGAGAGTCGAAGTTTGATAGCGTAAAAAATGAAGTTAGCATCGTTTCCTGTTTCGTTTCTTATCTTCTTAAAACAGCCAAAGAAACATGATTTGTGATCGTATATTAATAAAATTCATTCCAAATCCTTAGGTACATCTTAGTAAGCCATAAGTATTACAATGTTAAATTTAAAACATCTACCCTATATAAGTTGAGATTATTTTCCAGAAACAGTTTTTATTATTATACGAATGTGACAATATTTGTATATAAGGATGAACGGCATTCTGTGATTGAGCATTCTTTTTCTATTTCGTCTCCTGGTAATATATGTTTCAAAATAATTCTACATATTCTAAAACAAATTATACTGAGGTTGACAAATTAGTAAAGTAACGCCAAAATGTAGACATTTATTGAATTGAAGGATAAACGTGAACACTCCTTCAAGTCGCACGTATATATAAAGTAACAATATTTCCCCATATTCACTTTTCAAGCAAAAAAATTTAAAGTTATTATCTTACAGAAATGTTAATTTTAAACGACCTGGGTGTAAACGGGACATGCATGATAAAAATGCTACCGTGGTGAAGTATTTCTTTCTTTTTATTCGTATTGACTGTATAGTAGTAAATTTAATATTTTAAACTTTTTTGTAATTTACATATGGCTTAATGACCTTGAATTGCTATTCCTTATAAAAACTTCAAGTGAGAACAAAGAGATACCCAGATATAGGCCTTGCCAAGGATTTATAAGTTATCTACAATACATTGTGCTAGTGAAAGATTACCAAAAGGATGTTCAACATGCAGTACGATGACATGATGAATTATTTTATTACAATTTTGAAAAATATTTAAAAAACTTCATGATAACATGAAATAATCTCAGAAATAGAAAACGTATTGATATTATTATTGTTTAAATATATAGTTATAAAAATCTTTACTTCAGGATAAAAAATTCCTTACCGATTTAAAACCTGACATACACATTCCATAAACAATTCGGTTAGCCTCTCTCCATTAGTTTCTGGATTGAGGGATCGGGAAAATTCAAGGTCAAAATATCCACGACATACTTCTTCACCAGTAATAACCTCATTAAAACATCTCTGACATGAAGGGGTATTTAAATATTTTTCAGAAAAAGTTTGCAGATTTGATACAACATAATTATATATGGAGCGATCATCAACAAAAAGCTCTTTAGCGAAGATTCGTGAGTCCGGATAACCCAAGGAATCTCGATAAGCCAGAGCATCCGACAGTTTTAAAAATTCCTCCCACATATAGCTAGAATCAAGAAATCGATATTTCACCAAATCATCCTTAATAATGTACGAGTATTTACTGGGGTTTTTTTTAATTTCTTGATCAATTTTTTTGGACAAGTTATCAATCGTTTCCTTCCTTACTGCTCTATCATAATTACTTTCAGGGGTGTAAAATCCTTTTACATTAATAGAGGGGAATTTTTCGTTATTTGACATCCAGAGGCAGATTCATTTAATGTAAAACTCCTCCCGCCCAACTTGCGCCAACGGTATCGCCGCCATGTTTTCACCCTTCCCCTTGTTTTTTTGCATATGTGCCTATCGAGTAACACGCTTCGATAAAGCTACGGCTCTTATTTGAACAATTGATATATTTTTAGCGACATATATATTTCAGTGAAAACTTGTAACAATATTTTATCTAGGTATTAAGGCTAGTAAATGGTTAACCGACCCCGGTCATGCAATTTAGAGTAATTCCAGCCGTGTTTTGCACACATTGTTTCTTTTTTTACTTTATAATATTGGGCGCCAATAAAAAATACGATTGCAGCAATGTGGCAGTATTATATTGCTCTGTCATCTTAGACAGACACCCTGAACAAGTAGTTTCGGCACTGAGCTAATAATCATTGTTCTGAATAACGTCTTATACGATTCCGTGGATATTTTAGCATGGCTGTTAATTTTGTACCCCTTGAACAAGCTGTTCAATTAATGAGATTATATAAATCTTTCCCTTCTCATACTTCTATTGGAACTTGATAAATTTAAGATGCAATATAGTTTTTTTTAAATTATACCTTTGTGTATCATTTTGCTCTTCTATTTTTTCTTAGCTATGGAGAAGAAAACCTTTACCTGCTCCATATGTTTTTGGAGGCGGTTCAGTAAGATGGGACTTACCTCCATCTCACTTTCGCGTCAGGTTTGGCGCCAGATAGAGCTTGATAGCGCTCTTGGAGGGCAGTGTAGGATTTTCACCTACTAAAACAGCCCCCATTACCTACCCTTATACTAGGCTACGCTACCTTATCAGGCCTTCGTTCTCTATTTTGCTCTTCTTTAAGCTGTATATATTTATCAAGTGGTGCATCCCGTATGAACAAACTAAGAGTCATGATTATTATTTGATGCTATGAGACATAATACACTTAGATAGCGTGATTTTTTTGGTGATATAAAGTGGCATCTGTAGCTATGGAACGCTGCCAGTTGAGTAAAATTAGATCAAATTCAAGAGCTTTTATATATAAAATAAAATGATATGTCCTTTTTACGGCCCCGTTTCTTAATTATATGGAAATACTATTTTGTATTTTACTGTTTTTAATGTGGAAAACTACCTATAGCTTCATATTCAATGGTACTCATTACAACATAAATGTTTACGAAAACAGAGAACATTCTTAGGTCAGTGGGACACTAATTGTGCAAAATTAAGCTTTATAAACGACAGCGAAAAATGCGATCGGATTCTAGCATATAAAATGGTTATAAAAACAGTTTCCGATCAACTGAAACTTAATTATTAAGTCTCAAAGTGTTCAAATAATTTAAGCTTAATTGAAAATTATTCAACCGGGATGTAACAAGAATAAAATACGAATAATGCTTTCGAATGCGTGTCCCTATGCCATCATTAAACATATACGTTTTAGGTTGTCTTTGGGTACTGTCGTATTCTTTGTAATTTGTCAACTATATTCTGATTGCTTTGGGGTCTGAGCTTCCTGACTTCACTTGGTATGTCGGTTACACTGGGAAATATTTTTCCGTGAATTTTCTTTCTATAGGGAACTGTCTACTTTCTAAAATTAATCCTAATACAGCTACTAAACTGTAATTAAATAAAATAAAGGTTTTCTGGAACATGTTAATGCTATGCATACTACCTTTTAACCCATCCTATCAATGCAAGATTAGCAAATCCATTGTAATCCTTCCGGTATCTTGATCTTTGTTGCCTAAGACAAAATTTAGCAGCTCTATCCATTTATGTTTATTGATTTTCTTCTTTGTAAGTTTCATGTTAGTTCTATTATTTTGCATCTCCTCCAATATGCTTAAGTTTATTTCAATATTCCAAAACCTACCGTAGTTTCGAACCCAGTATCCATACAAAACCTTCCTTCAATTTTAACTTCAGCTGCACGACAGTTAATCGATTTTACCGGATATGCTCCTTCCATAGTTTTTATAACTTTTTGATTATCTTAACTTAATCCATAGGTTAGAAAGCATAAGGTTTATCACCTATTTGTTTCTTTACATATTTATAATTTTTTATCCAAATCCTTTTGCCTAAGTAAAGTTTTCTTTAACTTCCACTTAACAGAAGTTATCATTTTATGCCTTTTTTCATCTTTTACATTTTTTACATTATTGTAAAAAAAAATTTCACTAGGATTAGGATTCATCGCAGAATTTTTTTACAGGATTGTAGGCGAATATGAAAGAAGGCACTATTTTTTCAATTTATCAACTCCAGCAATAGACTCACTTAGCAAACAAGACGAAAACCAATTGTAGGGAATCGTTTTTAAGATAATTTTTAAACAAAGGTATAAATATAAAATATTTTTAAATAGTAGGTAATCTATAAAATGTGTGTTAAATTAAAAACGTGCTAATCTCTGTTACAGTGTTTATCAAATTTTAATCACAAAGCATTCGGTCAACGACGAAATTAATAATGGTTTTGCTAGAATGTTTCACGAAATCGATTGATTAATGTTGTTACTGGATTTCCTAAGTTGTAACAATTTCTAGAAAATTGCATATCTTTGTTAGTGTTATAGCTCACCCAAAGGGACACACAGTATGATATATATATAATGCACGTGCTAAGCTGCCACTAATTACACTATCCGATTATAAGTAATTATTATTTAATCTTTAACTAATCCATAACAGTTAGAACATTGATAAAAGTTTGAGATAAATATTCTTACTGTAGCTTATAAATTTAAACAATCTATAACAAGCAGAAACAGATTGCCAGATGCTGATAGCGTTGAAGGACTGAGTATGTCCATTCCAACATTCAATTCAAAAGTTGATTTTTTTTAATAATGGTATGTTTTTTGATAAATATGTAAAATTCAAGTGACAATCCAATTTACACAGACCATTGCAAGGATTATCAATAATACACAATTGCCACCGCCTTTAACAAGTTTTTCGGTTTGAACGTAAACGGTTGTGGATGGACTTGTGACTAGCAAGAATACAATTTAATCACGAGCAACTTTAGTTAGTTGTGTGTTACTTTGAAGCGTTTATAAAATTTACGCTATCCAATCTATTTTCTGAGTTATTCTGCATATTCCAAGCTTTAATTATAGTTCGTAATATTTTGTTGGTACTCTTTTATCTGTTAATTTACAGGTCTCTACATTATTATTAACACCATCTGTTTTAGCTTTTTCCATTCTCTCTTTTCTGAATTATTAATCACCCCATCTATTTAAAGCGATTCTATACGTATGTTCTTTGACTCTTTGAAATATTTTTCTGTTACCATAAATTTCTTGAGTATTCGGAAAGTTGAAGTTAATTAAATTATTAGTGGGAATTTAAAAAGCTTTTTACTGTATTTGTAAACAAAAAATTGTAACTATGATTTTATTATCAAAATATTTCAAAGAACTTTTAGTTTAGAAACAATTTTATCCGAAATTTTGAAGTAATTGTGCCTTATAAGTAGGTAACTGCAGTACCCCCTTGGGAGTACCCCGTTTTTAATATAGGCATTAAACACGGAAGACCCCGTATATGGCCCCCAGGATAGGTGCCATTGGTCCCTTCCGATAACTTTATCATGTTTAATAGTATATTATACTACCCAATATATAGAATATTCTAAAATCCCTCCGACCGCCTAAACGTGGTCTTAAATATTTACGATTTATGTCGAAGGCGCACGACAGTAACATCTCAGATTGTTAAAATTCATAGTACGGTTTCTAAAAATTATATTCCAAAAAGATTTGCAAGTATCAGATAAATACTCTGAACTATTGTAAGCGTATTGGACCATGAAAAAGACATTTTCCTTAATATTCTTCTTTTCAATTATTTTTTTAGAATATTAAAAAAAGTAATCTCTTAAATTTTTGTTTACGATCGAATTAAACATATACCCCGGCGAGTGCTTCCAAAGGAACGCCTGCTTAACACTCCTAATTATAATATAATAATATATTATCAATCTTATAATTATGGAAAATTGAATTATTTTCCATGTACTACTAGATGCTTGTAGGAGTGTACTAAACTATTATGGTTAATTCTTCATAAACCCTGGGGTAGCGCTATATTTAATTAAATGATAATTTTTTACCTATTTAAAATAAATAATATGTTCCACAGATTGTAAAAATATCAGTTTAAACGGCAATAACAGTATAAGCGTTCGTAAAAATGCTGAACAGGATTGAGAAACAATGCGTCACTGGTTGTATAAAAAATGAAGTATAGGGATATAAATAACCGGACCGAAACTCAAATAATACGAAGAGTAAATATTTTAGTTCATCATGACCTGCACTCAGTATTTGGATGAAAGGCAAGTATAGATGGATGTTAGAATCGTTGACAAAAAATAAATATTTGTGTAGCCGTCATTAAATTCAAAATCAATCTATCCTGAGTTACTGCACCTATTTCCGTCCACACGAAATCATACATAACTAAGGTCTATTATTCTTACTAAAACAACCCGCTCCCGATTTGGCAAGAACATGTCCTAACATTTTTCAAAATAATGATTGCAAAATCCAATCATAAAAAACTGAAATTATTTTGAAAATCTCCTATTTGAAAGTAATATAGGATCAATAAATTAAATCAAAATTAATTTAAATATGAATTGATAGAATTAAGGATTCTATTCTTGACCAAAAAGTGATGGATTTTGTGACAAAATATTCATTACTTTAAAAAAAACCATACCTGTCTATTAATAATACAATAAATATGGGCTTAATTGTAATTAAAACTTCACAATAAAAAATTTGATTAACGCAAATCGTATGCTCCAAACAATTAGAATGAATGCGTAATAATAATCAACAAAAACTGAATAAATTCAACTTAATATAAATATTATCGTGAGAACATTGTCCTCTAACGATATTTCATCTCTGGTCGGAGGAAGTCAGATACTTTTAGATTATTTTAAAAGACACGTGTGAACGCGGAGGAGTAGCCACCTAGTATATTTGTAAGCGTTAGTTCTATTATCCCATTGAGAATTGTCTTGTCACTATAGATAGGAGCTATAATTTGGAAAGTGCCACGCACAGGGTTCTCCAAACCCCAAATAGTCGACCTCTTCGGTCGATCAACGTGCATCGTTCGCTGAACGTTTCAGCAGGAGTAAGGCATGACAATATATACATAATTTATATCAATATAGCTCTTATAAGACGTTATATCTGCCATTAGATGGTTATTCCGTTAGAATACTTCAAAAACTGGTAATATGTAGGAAGAATTATTTTTTAGTGAAGCTTTTATTCTTGAATATTTGACAATTTAATATATAATAGATCAATATAACGTTCTCGTTACCCTATGTTTATATTAAGTATATGCATGATCCACTTACTGCATGTAAAATAATAACTACTACAACTTCTACGTTTATTTTGTGTTTTTTTAAATTTTACATGCAATCGATGCACAGAATAGATTCAATGTTTTGAAAATAAATAATTAATTCTAACCATGAATTTTCTGGGAACTACTCTCCCGTCTAAAAGCTTAAGGAGCTAATGATTTCTTTTAAATTTACAATAAAATAAACAAAAGTAATAACTATTATAAATAATTTAACTAAATTTTTCATTAAAATAAAAGAAAATATAATTAAATAAAATATTCTGGTTAGTATTCAAGAAGAAAAATTAACAAAATAGTTGTATATGTTTTAAAAGTTAACAAAATTTAATATAATAATTTTTCCATATTTTGAAATTTTTTATTGTTGTAGCTTAGATTTAAATTTATTCTCTATATAATCATTATAATTATTTTGACCAAATAAGAATAGATAAAGTATATTTCAGATTATGTGCTATTAAAGTGCAAAAATCTTTCATTCCATCAGTCATCAACTCTTAACAATTATTTTTGGAAAGCCTATATAACTAAAAACCAAATGATATTACAACAAAGCATTTGTGCATAAACGGTTTTGATGGATAAAATTTCAAATGATTTTAATAAAATAGGGAAAATTCTTCTGTTCTTTCTGACGGCAACTGAAATGTTGATCCAAGAGACTAATAAGTAGAAGCATTATTTGATTTTTTTAACTTCGTTTACAAACTTAATTTAAAAAAATATAGATCCCATCCTACATCAACTCTTTATGGTGAAAAGAAGGGTTTTATGCATATTAATCATTAAAAACTTTCCTTAATTAGTGCTTATTTCTACGTTCTATTACTTTATTTGTTTATGAAAAGGCATCAACGACTCCATTCTGTTTAAATATATTCCCTTAAATAAGTAATTAAGAGCTTATTTGCTTACATTAGAACGTTATTCAAATTTTTACATAAAAATTTTATGGGATTAAAAAATTATAGTATAATAATTAATCATTTAAAAAAAAATCAAATTATCAGATTCGCTTAAGTAATGATTCAAGGGAAATTCAAATTATTTTTGAGATTTTTAAGTTAGTACCGTTCGTATTATGAAATTTTGGAAGGAACTTTTCCGAAGGAAACGGTTCGAAAAAATTTGCAGGCTATTTCTTGCAATACATAAGCAAAAAATTAGCTGTATTTTTTCTCGATTTACCCTTTAAATTAATTTCATGTATAACCTGCTATACCATTTCTGTTTGGATAAAAAAATCACAATTCTCAAATTAATCAGATATACACCGTTATAACTATTCTAAAGGATTTATTTTTACCAGATAAATCATTATAAAGCTATGTGCCCTATAATTGTGTTTTATAATTTATCTAATAAAGATTTTGATCAATAAATTTCAAAATTCAAGAACAAAATGTTCATATTGAATAAACAGGGGAATTCAAATTAGTAACAGAATTTTTCTAATTATTTATTTTTGTTTTATATTTTTTTATAAATGAAATCACTTTTTAAAACATATAACATATATGTGTGCCTCATGAAACCGAAAAACACTTATATATATATATATATATATTAAGTCCGAATGAAACAGTGCAAGTTTATTTCTGATAAAAATGTAATGGGGTGATTTGGTGTAGTATTATTCTTATTGGAAATTTTATATATTTATTTTCGGAAAGAATAATTTGAATAAACCCATAATTTTTAATGTAAAAATATTATTAAATCAATTTATATGACTCCTAATTAGAATGTATATAGCATATTTAGTCAATGACAAATGTCGCCGTGACTTTAGTAAGAAATTAAAATTTATAAAATAATCATGAATTAAAAGAGTTATTAGGCTAATAACGTCATATAAGAATGTTATTC
>LDMZ01039328.1:0-13108 GCA_001455285.1 Sphaeromyxa zaharoni
CCTCCGAATACATAAGGAGCAGGTAAAGGTTTTTTCCTCCATAGCTAAGAAAAAAAAATTATGAGTATGAAAATATTATATTTTCTGATGTTTTTTTACAACTGTAAAGCATTTAGGGAAGCATCATTTTGGTTTTTAATTTTAAGATCGAATACTAAAATTTGCAAATCCTTTTTCTTAAGTATAGCAGAATACCCGGGTTAAAAAAAGCTCAGCCAATGAACTAGCTGATTTCTCAATATTTAGACCTTCGAAATAGTGGCGCTTCATAGATTATTTTAAAGTAAAAAACATATCATTCGGTGAAATATTTACCATATTGTCCTGAATTCATCAGAATTCTGAAAAATGGGAGGCATAGAGAGACAGATGAACCACAAAAATATTTAGCCCATTAGATTCAGTACCCATTTTCGTCTTCATATTTCTGAACTTAAACACCATTGGATCACTGGAATTTTGCACAGTAAATGGCGAGATTTCTACCATAAATTGATATCTAAGAACCTTGATTGTTCGTTGTATCTTCACAAGGAAAGTATAAATAAGCCACTGCCGATCTCTCGGTGCACTTTTACGTTTGTAATTGAGAGTTCACGATCCACTTGATCATTTCACCTATTATATCAACAATGATTTCTGATTTTTTTTGTGTTCCTGACTTATTCAGACTATTCAACGATGTCGTTAAAAGAACATACAACCCGGTATTTTTAAATAAGAACCCATTATTTACATTTCATGATATACACAAGAATTGAACTTAATACTTCTTCGAATCAGTCAGACCAGAAAATTATTGGAAAAACACCCTAGCTGTGGCAATAAGTTTCTAATAAGGTTAAATGATGTTAATATAATTCATTTACAAACATAACTCATATGAAAAACCAAAACATATTACACTCATCCCAGATTCTTTAATGTACGGTAAGAACTCCAAAATGACCTTCCCCAACACTTCCACAGATTTGATTATTATTTCTGAGAAAATAAATAGAGATGTTTTGTGAACATTAATGGAACTAGGACTTGTTTTAAGAAAAAAATTGACGTATATAAGTGACGTTTTGATGGTTTATATTGTTAATATGGAAATCTTCCTCAAGAATAAACTAGATATTCATCCAAGATGTGGGCCCACATGTTCATAAAATTGGAGTCGGCGAGGATTCTTCTAAAAATTTGATTGTTATTTTAAATCTGGTAGTTTAAAATTTTTTTAATAATCTATTATTGTAAATTTCGATTTAAAATAGAATCTAAAATGATTCTCAGAATACCTAGTTAGAAGCAGCTACTAACAAAATTTCACAAACGGTAAGGATTATTTCAAGATAAATAGATAATCAAAATATCCTTTCAATTATTATAAACGTCAGTTATCTAGCAAAAATTAGCATATTCTAGCCTAAAAATCCAAATTTCGAATCAATAGGAATGATGTTTATGAAAATCTATCATATTTCATGATCTTTCGAAAAGCTACTTCTTTAATTTAGATAAAGAAACTGTTTAAACTAATCCATTTTAGACTTGAAAATTTAGACGTATATAGAAATAATCATTAGTACATTGCACCTTATTATATATAATTTTTTAAAGTAATTTCCATAACCACCACTGCACGCAATAAGAGAAATTGCCTATGATTTAATGAGATTTGCCATCATTCGCTTTTATTGACAGTTTGAATATAATTATTTTTATTTACCTATACACCCTACGAATAGAATCTACAAAAATCGAAATAAAAAGTCGGTAATTTTCACAGTATATATAGTCACTAGAAGGTATCGTAGAGGTTACTCAATGCTGATTATAATAATATTACTTAATCCATTAATGAAAAATAGAAAATCAACATTTTAAAAATGTTGCAAAGACAGTAGCCCCAGTTTTTTTTAAATATTTCCTTTTCTGATTCTTGAATTAGTTTTAACGACATGTAACGTTCACAGGTTACCATATTTTTTAGTATACACATCATAGAGGCTGAAGCCATCACAATATTACATCTAGATAATAACGATTTATTTCAACGTTATCCTCTGTTCAGCTATGTGCAGAATCATCATTATTCGTTTGTACCAAACAATTATCCTATTTTTAACTATAGAATTATCTCGACCGATTTGTGGATATTCAAGTTACATAATAATAGCTTATCTGAATACTTGTTTTGAAGAATTTATTAAAAAGGGTAATAAAGGTTAACTAATATATCATATAACTCACGCAATAACATATTTATACACAATATTTCATTCCGGATACTTTGCATCTAAAAAGGACCAACAGGCTTTGATCTTATTTATATATCTTGTATCTTCGGCTACTATATCGGTTGAATTTTCCCCCTTATAATCAGATTATTTTGCTACAATAACTAAATATGTTAACTTTTATAATTTTTTAAATATTTGCATGGTAACGACATGAGGGTATTTCCTGTTATAATGAGCTAAGCAAAAGATAATTGTTACCAAATAGTTTATTAATTAATTATTAAAATTTGGGATATTTTAGGAGAATAACCACAGATCATAGTTATCGTAGCATCTTTAATCAAAGACTAACGAAATAAAATTGGATTTGGGATCGGGTGGACTCAAAATATGCATTCAAGGTTAGTTAATATAATTGTAACAGATCTTGGGACAAATACATATTTTAATGCCATAATGTTAGTTCAAAGATACAGCTGAAAACCAAAATTTTATAAAGGTTAATTCTCCAAGAGTTTATTAGTGTCTGAGAGCTGCGGATTGAGTATATCGGGGATCTTACCTAGTCTGGAAGGAATAACTGCCGTTCTTTACTGAACGGAATCTCAGAATAGGAGAAAAAAGTACAAAATTTCAGTTCTTCAAGTTGAAAATAACTACTCTTTAAATGATATTTCTTCATTATATGAATATTGTTCCAAAATAAACTGATCTCTAACGTTCTGAATAAAAAACGGGCAAAAGTAATCTGGCTGGGTTAGAAATAGCGACTACTACAGTATTAACTCTTAATATCCTATAAGCTTTTAGATACACTTATATTGGTATCTTGTAAGAAATTCAAGATTATAGCAGCAAACCAGAATAAAAGCTTAAAATAAAAAATGACTATTCTGGAAGTCAATCAAATTCTCCTTCATATACTAGAGAATTCATGTTTCTTGTGAGGAATTAGCAAAAGAGAACAGTAGAGGCACGAATTACCCCACTTCAAGACGCTAAGTGTCAATTAAACTTATAATAAGGTTTGTGGTATGCATGCAGGCCCAAACCAATCACAAAAATCCGGAGAGGATACTGATTTTTCAGTTAGTCATGTTTTAATTAAAATGTTTGCGTTTCTTTTAAAATAAAAATATGGACGTGTTACGGATCTTCAAAAAAATAGGAAAAATGGATGGACTGTAAATTTTGCAATGATGATAAAGACCGAAGTTACACTGAATAAATGTACAAAAAGGTATGTTAGAAAAAGCAAAATGTGGTGACATGGTCACTTATTTATTTTACACAAATTTATATTAGCTAAGGAAAATGTATAATTTTAACAATGAGGTTTTAAAAATAACCACCTTGATAGTTCCGTTAAAACTTGGAATAGTAAGTCATCCAAGTGTTCTCGAAACAAAAAGAGGGAAGTAACTAATCTTCTCGGACAACTCCCCTCCATATGAAAAATGCACAGACCAACAGCATTTTCACGTTTCATTTCATGGCTTATGGACTACCCCAAGGTTACTACAGATTGCACTATATAAATCTGCAACAATTAGCCTGGAAAACTCTAATTTATAAATGGACATGTTATTATTATCCATTAATAATGTTATCAGAAATGAAATAAACACCATTTCGCTGATCAAAAATGATCAGTTCCGACGTACTTGACTGGACTACTATCCCATGCAGAAGAATGACATGGCATGAAATGTTTAAAAATGCCTATCCCATCCCCCAAGCGAGTATAAGGTTATTTTATCTTACTGAACCGTTTTCAAAATAAATATGGAAAAATCTTATGATCTGTTTTCATACACAATAAAAGTTGGACCTTAATAGATAAATTAGTGGTCTCTTCCATGAATGAGTATCGGTCTTCTTGTTTTGATAGACAAGTAAATGATAACCGATCAAAAGGGAAGACATTTTCAGTCGAAAAAATTCTATTCCGGAAAGGGTCTTTACTACAGATGCGGAAACCATTTGATTATAAAAAGAAGATTTAAAATATATTGAACAAACCGAATAGTAGATCCGAGAAAGAAAAACTTTTTGAGTTCGTTCTTATGAAGGCCTGGATGGAGTTTAAAATGATAAACAAATAAAGACCTCATTCGAAAATCTTTGACATACGTTTCTGCAATATTCTATTCCATACTTATCAATAATATCTTTTGGTTTGTTATGCTCAAACTATAACCTGGTTTGAAAAATTTCGAAAGGATAATACAGTGAAGCGCAAAGCATAACGTTTCAATGAATTCCTTATCAGTACTTCCTTTTAAGTTTTACTAATCGCGAAATCAAAAACTATGAGAACGTCATCGGGATTTGTTTTGACTTGGCTTTTTGTGGAAACGAGGCCCAAAATATTAAAGTTCTTACTATTCAAAAAAAAATAAAACGCCTTACAGCGGATATATAAAAATTATTCTCGATGCTTATTATTCCCAAAAATTTTATATCAGACTTTATTATCTCCAGCTCTGGTTGAATCCCAAAGTTTCTAACGATGCTTTTATAAATCTATGAGTATTTTTACTTTCCAAAACTATGTATGAATTTGCATTTACTCACAAAGTCCAAAGCTTTGCAGTCAAGGTCATCGACGGACTTGTATCCAAATATTGCCTCATTTTCCTGTTATTGTATACCCAAAAACAGAAAAAAAGCAGACTTTCCCTTCTTCCTGACCGTAATTTGTGGAGTAAATCGATATCTGTTCAAGCTGTACATTCTCCATATATGTCGCACTCCAAAATGCGCATATTCGTTTCCTCTAAAGAAGTTTATGTTGTTACGGCGGAAAACAATATCCTGAAGTGTTCACTTTTTAATTAAATAAAAGTAAGTTTATGGCTGTTTAGCGCTCATACAACACACCTTAGGGATGTCATGGGAAAGAACAATTACACTCCTCTCGAAATCAATCTTGATTCTTCATGTAATCAGTTTCTTTCTTGCAATGCTTGACAACTGGAACGAATTACAACCATGTACCAAAACTTTTTTCAAACATATTCTCTCCACTGTGTATTGATCCTGCAAAAAGTCTATTGAAAAACAATTTTTTTACCTGTATTTTTCAAAGGGTATGTATTTAGTCATCAGAAGACCCATGTCTATACATTAATTCTTATATACTGTGTGAAATTTCAGACTTCAGAGTTATAATCTTTTTATCTATTTAAAAGACAAAGGTGCGGTATGGATCAAGAAGAATCAGCATCAAATTTAGCTATGCGTTTGTATGGAGAATATTAATTTTACTATTTTTTTTTAAATTTTTGATGTTATACATTTTTAGCCCACCGAATTCATAGCAATAGGATAGAAAACATGGTTATACGGATATGGATGGTATTGGCTCAAGTCATCTTGATTTATACGTAAATGCACCGTGATGATCCCAACTAGATCGTATTTTAGAAAAATTCTTGAATACATGGAACTTTTTACTAAATTTTTGATCTAGGAAAAATGTTTTACGAAGGCAGAAACCATAAGGGTGTTCGAATATTTTAAACAAAAATACGAGATCAAAGAGGGTCATAATTATGAGGGAATTGTCGGAAAAATAGAATAAATGAAATAATAAAATAAAATATTTTTCAATTTTAACATTTAAGATTGGGGTAGTTGAAATTTATCTACAAAAATTTGATAACATAATAAGAAAATTTTTTATCTTTTTCAGCAACTTGTTTTTAGATAAAATTGATTACTGGTAGATGTTGGATTATAGTTAAAAAGTAAAGCTTAAGTTGGGAACGGGTAAAGTACGAACGAGAACAATAGGGTGGTAGAGTCTGGTCAATCAGTTGGTAAAATCGACATCCAGGTGAGAATTTTTTAGTAGAAGTACATACTTAACTGAATTTATTGTTCTTAGTATTATTGGACCGGTATAAGACTCAGGATGTAATATTTACAGGGATTCCCGTTCACCCGGCTATGTTCACCAATCCATAAACTACAATGTGTATTAATAGAATGAGAAATTTGGAACACTACTGAATATAAGATAAATTCTACAAAAAAATTTTAAACTAATGAAAAAATATTTAAAATTTTTCTTAGATAGTTTTAATAGCAAAGGAAGCATAATATGGTGCTCGAAATGGTCTTATACCACTTAATATGAAGTCATATACCAGATTTTAAAACGAAATATTTTATATTATTCATTGTTATTTTTGCTATATATGTATATGCGGTAGAATCACCGCCTAGCGCCGCATAAACTACTGTAACGTGATAGTTTTATTTATGTCGTTGATAAACATTTATTTTACAAACGGGCCCTCTGCCATCAAACGGCACGGCAGTATATAATAAATTAAATTATTCTGCTTTAAACAAGCAGTTTGAGTGATTAATTAGATTTGATTGTAACCTTTTTAAACTGATTAAAGTAAAATTTATACCTACTTGTTGAGTAATCATATATAACTAATGTAATTAATGATTAATAATTACCATTTAAAAATTTTTTAAGTCAATGTTAATTATTAAAAAATGAAATACCGGAAAGCCCACGATTGAAATTATGATTTTATTCGATCAAAAATAAACAATATATGAATGTAATAGTTATTCCACTATAACTCGTTGAATGTATCTGATAGTCCACCAGAAGATTAATTAATAACATAATGTATTAAAAGGGTGTTATTAAAAATTTAGATATATGTTTTAATAAACATTTTATCAAATAAGACATTCAAATCAAAAGAATAATGACTGAAAAGAACAAAAGAAAGTAACTTAATAGGGTTGAGTTTTCGCTATGCCATTCTGAAGCTCACTTGCTCTAGAAGCGGAGATTCAGTGGAATCATTTATTTAATAATTTTGATCCATAAAAAAGTGACTGATTAACAGTTTTCGATATGCTGAATTATTTTAGTTACAAGTCCCATCAAGGTGGTTACAACAATACATTTAAAAATCAATAGAACCTGCTTAAAATAATAAATAAAACAAAAAATTTGTTCCTCGAAATAATATGATCATTTCATATATACATGGAACAAAATAGTTTGGTTAATTTATCATGATTGAACCTTCTTTAATTAATTTTTGTTTTCAGATTCCTCACTTTATCTGAATAACGAATAAACTTTGAGGCCCCAATTATTGATATACAGATACTATAACAAATATAACCCTTAGAAAAATGGATTTTGATAAGATAAATCAAAAATTAACCCATTCCTCCTTATAGAGCTCTATGATAGATCAAAAAGGCTTAGAAAAGAATCTGCCTTTCAATAAAATTTACGAGACCCTTGCTCTGTAATACATCATGATTATAGATTAATTTAAATTAACTAGAAGCAAAAGCTAATATGCAACAAAAACAAATATATTAAAAATTTATCAAATATTTTGCATAACAATAACTATAATCTTAAAGATATAATGTAGGGTCAGAATCTCAAGAAAAATTATTACTGAAGCCGGTTGTTCCTGTTAGCTAACCCTTTAAAAAGAAATATCAACGCTGAGCTTTCTAAATAATTTCTATGTCAAGAAACAGTAAAAACCTTCTATAATCATTACTTCTTTTTCCAAATAATTTATTCGGAGTATTTCAGTATTTCCCTAAATAAAGTTCCATGTTAATTCATCATGCATTTAAACGCGTTCATTAAGCAATCTACCTAGATCATCTGATAAAATCAAAATTTTTTCAATGTTTTCACAAATTATTTCGGATCTTGGCATCGAAAAGGTAGAATGTAACAGGGAACCAATACACAATACTTAACAGAAAATGTAGAAATTACGATCACGGCGAACAATGATGAAATTTTCAACGTCTTCCATTTTCTCCACTTTTTTAATCAAAGATTGTACTTCTGAAGTGTTCATGTTTTCAGAAAAGCTATTTTATTAAATCCCTCACAGTACAACAAAAGAGCGCATGTGGTTTAATTTTAATTTTTCAATATTCCATTTGTAACCTGTTTATTATTCATCATCATATTTAATTTCTCCATTATTTTAAAGATTTTATCTCTTAGTAATGCTTGCTTAGGATCTTTGTTTCATATATATTTTATTATATTCTTTAAAAGCATTTATATGTACGTTCATCAACCTGGTGCAAATGAACTCAGAAGTAGTTTTTACTGCCATGCCTTCTAAATTAATTCCTTTTTTCCATATGTAGGTTAATATGTTTCCAGGAAGAGAAATTGCCAAGTAAGTATATATGCAATAAAATAATACGCGTGATAACACGCTAGTTATCGTAAAAAATAATTTTTATCAATCGGGTTATAACATAGGGACTGACTTGGGTCACATTACAATACGAGGGCTATGCACGCTCCCACAACTTATAATCCGAATATATACAATTTTTTAAATTAGCCAATACCTCCTCCAGTCTCAGAACTTGCCACCTCATTTCGAATGTCACGCTCCCAACAAATCAAGTTTTCGTACACCTTTTTTAATCTTTTAGCCAATTGTCCGTTTTATAAATATCAATACGGATGGAAAACTAAAGTATAGGAATTATTTTGGTGCAAATCACTGCCGCAACTCGAGAACCTCTTTTCACGACAATTTTAACGTGATTTAGTTCGGTTTATAACAATTACAAAACTGTTCAGTTGATCACTATCATCGTCCTTTTCTTCTTCGAGTGGTACCCATTCAATGCAATTGTGAATTCTAGTACAACCAATTAAAGATATATTTTGTGGCTAAAATTGCGCTTCGCATTCTTTTCTTTTTCATATAATCTATGTTAATCCTTTAATTTGCTGACATACATATTCAACGGTTTCGGTGGTGGTTATTATTTAATAATGTTTCACATTATTATGTCCACCAAAACACACCACCAGATCTAACTTATTCGATTAGGTAAAAAATGAAATACACTAGGAGGGAATGTGATCCGAAGTAGTTTTAATATTTCAAATACGTGGAATACCCTTTTTATACATATATTTAAACAAATTATGAATAATTTGCTTTCTAATCTAATGCATAACTTTTTTAAATGATCTCAATGGCTCCTTTTTATGTTTTAGTTAGCAATTTTCCATAAAAAAAAATTATCTCCACTAGTAAGTATTTAAGTATAAACGGATATGCGTAGAGGAATTTTTAAGTAACGCTTATTCCTTGTTAGTTGGTGTACATCATCCATTTATATAAACATTCTCGTTTTTGTTCTTTTACCAACACCCTATCAGTGTCACATATTCGGAAACAATCGTATTTAGTTAGCTTTTAGATAAAGTTTATCGCTACAGTTGGTGACAGTGGCGGGACGAAATCTACGAAACTTAGCATGTTTTAAAAAGCCACAGAGTTTGAAATTTGGTACACCAGATATTTGGAAATATCGACAACTCCAGAATGGGATCATATGAAAAATTGGGCCATCATTCCAACCTGTTTCGATGACGATGTCTCAAGTGAATATGTAAAACAACCATTTTCTCCCCACTCTCGTTCTCTAAAAAACTAACATTAATTATCAATTTTTTGAAAAATGTTGGCGAGTCATCTGCCTCTTCATGCACGAATATTCTAGTGACGTTCTTTTACCAGGGGAGAACATATTCTTATTCAAACAAAAGACTAAAAAATTACTGGTCAAATCAATTTCTTGATTGGAGAAGAGTCAGGAAGATTTTATGATATTGGAGAAACTACATGAATCCCTCCCAATAATGATTGCTTACAAGATACAAATATTTGGGACTTGAGTTTTCAAAAGATTTGTGGAAAAGCGTTAACTCTTCCCTCACTGAAAATAATAGTCAATGATGGTGCAGATCATATTTGCATGATTGACTCTAGAGTTAATATTAAGTTTACAGAGCAGGCGGTTCTAACCCTTGGATAAGTTTCAAAGTCAGTTGAAAGACTCAGTATAATGGTCGACAATCTTTTGAACATAAAAGAATCAATACCTTGTTCAAAAGATAAGTTGATCTGCAAAAAATGCGGAGCCTACGGTAATCAAACAGAGGAATGTAAGGGTGTGATAATTTGTAATAAATGCAGAAAAATGGGTTACGTAGCTAGATTATGTTCTAAGGTAGGTAATAATATTTTTAACGATGGTTACATCGCTTCTTTTACTTCGAATTTGGAGTATAAGTCAAGATTGGTACCAGTTTTCTTAAAGGATCTCTACCATAGTGTCAATGCATTGTTTGATACGGGTTCCTCTTTATCTCTAATAAAATCATCCCTTGTGAAATCAATAAAATTTAATTATTGTGAAGGTTCTATAATATTAGGTTACGGATCCCCAATGAAAACAGAAGGCGTAGTCTATTTAAATATAATCTGTAAAACATTCAAATAAAAATTTAAATTTGTAGGCTAGCTATTTCTTCCACCGAGATAGTGTACGACAAAAAATGGCATAACTGCTCTTTGAGAAAGCTTGGCATCGATTTTAATCAAAAACTGGAGTCTGACGATAAGAATATCCTTTCTAATGTTTCAGATGGTTTATTTTTGTGTTTTTCTACTTTTCCCTGTGATTTAAGATCTTGCAAAAATTTTTCTCATAAAATCGATACTCTGTATTCTTCTCCAATCATGTCAAAGCATTAATGGATTCCCTTGTCATTTAAATTCTGATTTTTATCACCAGGTTTAAGATATGATGAAAAATAATATAATCCGTGTGTCAAAGATTCCATGGTGTTCTCTCTGTTTACTCGTAAAAAACAAGGATGGTAGTCATTGATTCTGTGTTGACTATCATAGAATTAATGACGTCACTAAGAAAGAATCTTATAATCCAACAAACTTTTATGATCTGCTAGAAAAAGCGGCAGAAAGATCTTACTGTTCGACCATTGATTTGAGTCTAGATACTGATATTTTCAGTAGGAAGAGGAATGTAAATAAAGAAAGCTTTTTCTCCATTCAAAAGATCACGCTTGTACGAATTCAATGTACTACAGTTTAGTTTGTGCAATGCTCTTCCTACTTTTCAGAGAACAATTAAAGAAATTGTTAAGGGTTTATCCTGGTGTGTAGTATACATAGATGACGTCATTATCTATTCTGATACATTCGCGTAACACTTATCGATATAGAAGTGGTGATTTGATAATAAAATAAAGCAGGACTAAAACTTACACAATTTGAATGCCGGTTCGGTTATGACAAACTGACATTTTTAGGATATACCATTTCCAGAGATGGTATGCACTGCTACAGAAGTGCCATAGAACCAATACTTAATTGGAACCAACCTCAAAACGTTCCGAACGATAATCATTCTTCGGGTCTGGAAAATTCTATCACAGATTTATAAGAAATTTCGCCGATTTAGCATCACCATTATATAGATTGATTTGACCTAAGACTCATTTCACGAGGAATGATCGATGTGATTTCTCATTTAAAAGTTTGAAACATGCGATATTTAATATTCCTGCACTAAATAAACCTGATATCACAAAATCTTTTATTCTGCAGTGTGATGCATCAGAATATGCAGTTGAAGCGCTCCATTCTCGGAAAGACATGGATGGAAATATGTATCCTATATAGTTTCCTAGTCAATTACTCAATACATCTCAAAAGAAATACGCATCCATCGATAATGAATGCTACGCTTTGGTATTTGGAGTTCAGAAATTTAAAAATTACTTTTCGATTCACATTTTATTTTGCAGACAGATCATATAACCCATTAGTTATCCTTCAGAATATGAAAGATCCGTACGGAAGAAGAGTTTGGTGGCTATTAAAGCTGGAGGAATTTAATTATTTAATAAAATATATATCTAGCCAGAAAAAAATTATAACAGATGTGTTATCACAACCAATTCTATCAGCTTCATTTTTTATAAATTAAAGTACTGCATAAGAACAACTCAACGACACTTTGATAAAATAAAATGCTATATTTATTTGACATGGTGGCCTCAATAAACTCTTCAGACTTACCTCCTTACGGTAAACTTTTAATGAAAGGGAAATTAAACTTAAAGGTAGATAAAGGAATATTTTGTCACCAAAGCCGGAGAGGTAAAAAACTGGTAATACCGCAACACCTAAAAAAAAATTAATTATTCTGTTTCATAATAAGTCTCTCATCATTAGGCGTCTCCAAAACAATAGACGTAATAGGAGAGCGTTTCCGATGGCGAAGTCTTTCAGAAGATGTGATAAGTCATATAGGTCCATGCGAACTTTGCCAACAAAATAAATAACAAAATTATAATCAAAAAGCCTCTTTAAATCCATTTCCTCTTTAAGAAAAGTTTAACACACGCGAAACAGATTTTACTGGACCGATACTGCTCACGAAAAACGGTATTCGGTATATTCTCGTCCGTGGGACATTTCATTAAGTGGATTGAAGATATTCCAACTTCTGGCCAATCTGCTAATGCTGCTGTAAAGTATATTTTCAAAAATTTCATCTGTCGGTTTGATGAACCAAAATATATTATATCGGAACAAGGCACAGCGTCCGAATCGGAGATACTAAAGGATTTTTGTGCTTATTTCAAAACTAATAAAACGCATTCAACTCCGTATCATCCACAGACTAATGGTTTAGTTGAAAGATCAAACAAACTTTAAAAGAATTATTACGAATAGCGGCTGCAGATTTTGGGTTTGAATGGGATGTCAAACTTGATCCTATTTTGTTTGCTCTCAGAGCTTCTAGATTCCCGTCTACTGGATTCTCATCATATAATTTAACGTATGGAAAACAGCCATGGCTACGGATTGATTTGCATATAGGTGAAAAATACACTAATGAATCCTTAAATAATTATCACATTTACGTCCAAGATTTTAATAAAAGATAAATTAATTCTTTCAGCTTAGTTTCATACAATCATTCTAAAAATTTGAACAAAATGAAAA
>LDMZ01039429.1:0-10180 GCA_001455285.1 Sphaeromyxa zaharoni
AATGAAAATGAACCAAACAATTAATAACAAAAGAACTAAAGGATGATCATAAAAATTGAAACAAAATTTTCTAAAGTACTGATAAATTAATATCGATAAAGATATTCTAATTCGAATAAAGAAATTTTTTGTATTTTTCGTGGAGTTCCTGGGTATCATAGATGCACACTCATATTATAGTATATTTAAGGGGTAGGAAAATTGAGTTTATCATTAAAGAAAAACAATATTGTAGGTATTATTAGTGAATTTATATTGAAAAAAAAAGAGTAAAAAAAAGTATCATTGTTTAATAACCGTAGAGCTTATATCTAAGGTAACACTTTTATCATTTACATTCAATATTCAACTTTGGTGGTATAATTTTATCGAAAATACTTAGCATAGGTGGAAACTCTTTGTTTTTACCCATGGATATCTAAAAAAATTTTCAAAAATATTGTGATTCAAATAGCGGAAGAGGCCTGCAGAGAGGTTATAAACTTAAATAAATGTGTTTGTACACTAACAACCAATTTTTTATTATTAATAAGAGGATTTATTAAATATAAAATAATTTTATATTTTCCAATAACCTATTATATTAGGTTTCAACGTTTTTATTGTATTCAGGTTCAAATTTTTACCTACAAAACCTATCATATAACTAATAAAAGTTGAACTAACTCTGAAATGAAAATTTAGGAAGAAAATCCAGTCATAAATATCATATTAATTAAATACCTGTTATATAATATATAATGATTTGTTTTCCTATGATTTTACATCAGGAAAACATCCTTAAATACCAAGATTTAGGGAAAAAATTATTTTCGGGATTTTACTTATCGTCAATATTCTTTATTAATTGTCACGTAAACCCCTTCCGTATGTTATCATGTCTAGTCAAAAGTTAGTTTCGACTATTATTAGAAATAGATCGTATAGGTCAAAATTTAAGTCCATATTGCTCTTAAATGTATTTGTAATGAAGAAGAATATATATATCACTATTTGTTTACTCTAACGCGTTTTTAAAAAGTTTAACATGTATTTTTAAACTACTTCCTTTTATTTTTAAATTATTTTAATTAACCACATATCATGCAGCACCACAAACAATCGAAAGGATTATTAAAAAATTTCAGTTGATTACCAAACAGCAAAAATAATCTAATTGACATTGAACCAAAATATGGCTATGTTTAATAAAATGTAATAGCGTTAGAATTCAAAAGAATACTAGCAACATTCCGAAAATTGATAAAACTTATATTAGGAATTAAAAAATTTTTAGGTAATGATTTTCTCAAAATCCATGTAGGAAATAAAACGGAGCAATTGACAACACGTTTTTAGAGCACAAAACTTCTAAAAACTACCCAAGACATACCCTTCCTACCTTAAAAAATATTAAATATTCGTTATTGCACATAGATCTAGTTTTCAAGTTATTTCCTCGAGATGGCTTGATAGTGAATAACGTCAAATCAAGATTGTTTTTAAGAGTGCTTATATATCAATAAATTTAAATATATTCTGTCATAAAATCAAGAAGTTTTCGAAAAGAATCGAAAGAATAGAGCGATGGTGATTGATTTATAGATGCTTAACATTCTGAATATTATATTTTCTTTATACGTATTTACTATGTGCTTCAAAATCCTTTTCATCTCAAATACTATGTAGGTATTATACGATAGTCATCTTAAAGTTATTACATGCGTATCTCAAAGGTTAAAGTTCTTGTTGAAGAAAACAAAGGACATTTATTTCTTTTATGGAAATATATATATTAGGAAACAGGGTTTAGCTATAATATTCGAAATTGTTCCAAGAATTGTACCTAATATATAACCTAACACACTTATACCTTAATAATTAAAAGAATTTAACAAGATATACTGCATATGGTTAGCAGTGATACACTCATATATGATACTTCTTTATTTTTGAAAGTTTTTTATTTTGTGAATTTTTTAGCACTGATAATAGTTGTAGCTTAAAGCTGTTCGTTAAAAAAATTCATTCAACAAAAATTTTATTTAGTAAAAGTAGCATGACGCAAATGGGATTCCTTGCAAAATTTTACTGCTTTGCAGACATTGAAACGTAAGTATTGAAGCCGATATAAGCAGGTGAAAATATTTTAATAATAAAAAATCTTATTCAGCTATTTTTTAAATGCAGTTTTCTAATAATATTTTTTAATCACAGACTTTGATATTTTATATTGTTAAAGAATCTGTTCGATTTTTTTATTTTAAGCTTAATATTTTCAAAAGATAAATTCTTTCAAAAATGAGAGATTTTCCAAGTCCGATAACAAAAGCGTACACAATATTTACCGATGTTACACTATTTTATTTAAGAGATTATATAATTAAACATTCGTTTCGAAGTTTCTTGTGGTAGTTAAAATAGAATTCATGAATTTGGCAACAATCCTATTGAACTAATTATACCTCTTTGCAAATCCCATGCACATATATTTTTTTTAAAGGAAGTTACACAGTTTTTCTTGCTATTATATCAAATTATAGAATAAATTAAAATTTAAAACTGAAATGTTATTTTGCATTGGATTATTTTAATTAGATATCGTATATAAATTTTGTTATGGATTCTGACTTATATATACTCAATTATATAGTTTTTCACGCAGTTGTTTTTTGTCTGACGTTCCACATTCATATAGTTACTAACAATAGTATTATCGTGACGCAATTAGCCGATCACGATATTAGTCGACTAACCGAAGGATGGCGAATATTAACGGAATATATTATATTTAAACGTTATAGTTAACGCGGCGCGCGGTCATAGACTTTTTATTATTGTAGTAACTCCTATTTTTGATTTACAATGGGTTTTGAGAATGATCTCGACTCACCGTCTCATTGGCTGTTTAAAGCCCGTGGGGAAACAAAAATTAGGTCCCTTTATGTGAGACGGTTGCAGACTGGGTCTGCCGCGGTCGAGCATCACAGTATCACAAAAATTTTTTTAATTTAAATTGTAGATATTTTATTTTATTGGTTTTAAAAGTTGTTCCTTCAATAATTCAGGATATATATATATTATACTGCTAACTAAATAAACACTATAACATTATATATTCTATAATTGAGAAATTTCTTTCAAGTTATTTTTTGCTGCCCTTGAACGTTTTGCGATTACTAAATAAATTTAAAAAAAAGATCCTTGAAAACTTAGAATTGGTCTATTATAGCTTATAACATTAATTAAATTTAAACATAATAATAAGTATGATCACGCCAGCTAAAACAGAACCTATTACGGGAGTCCATGGAAATTCACTATTTTCATGATCTAAATAATAGAAGTGTTATAGATTTAAGATAATTGTGACTTTTCTCATCGTCTTTTTCCATATCTTCGAAATTATTTTTATTTTTGACATTCTTTTCTAAATCTTAAATTTTAATATGCATAACTAAAAGTACAAATCATTATATTATTTTTAAACAATAAAATTTGATAACTATCAATAAATTAGTGTTATCATTAAAATTCTGGATATATTTTATGTACCGAAAAATATGTAAAAAATATAAATGATATTTAAAAATTTTGAAAAAATCAGAAATTTACACACAATTCAATATGCCAAATTAGAAGTGGTACTTTTCCTTAATACATATTTTTTGACATAATATACATTCCAAGCTGACTTAACAAATAGTATGAAACCAAAATTTTTAAATTTCCATACAGAAAAATGTTATATAATAATTTAATAGTTCAAGGGAATATTTATTTTTCGAAAACCCGCAAGTACAAATATTTTGACTAAAAATGAAGTGATAGTGATAACACTATCAGAATTTTAAACGCAGATTTTTATAACCCATTTTATTCTGCAGAATTTATGTATCTAGGAATTATATCGTCAAAATTATCTCAAATTCAACAAAAAAATTATGTTGTTCTTCCAAAAGATACAACTAATTTTAAAATAAATATTTTGTATAAAATGGAAATCTGTTAAGAAACTCGGAAGAAATAATCAAGGTAGGAATATCATTATTATTTTTTATTCATTTATGTATGTAAAGGTCATTAATTTAAATTATAAATAAATTTGATCGACATCGATCTTGCTAAAACTCCTTAATTTTTTACGGTACAGAGTCAATACTATTAGCATATTCGATGTGTTTTGAATTATGCAATATTATTACATTACACTAACATTTCTAAAGAATTAATTGAATCAGATATGCATTTTTAAAAATTTTTAAAGCATTGAATATCATGAAAATTTTTTTATAATGTAATTATAAATAATTTTTTCTTCCTAAAGTTTAACTCACGAATTTAAATGTTTCTAGTATAGCTGTCGCATTTTGTTAGCTAAAAAACTCGTTATAAAAATAAAGATTTAAGATATTTGTACTGAAAATGCATATATGAAGCACTTACAGAATAAAAATCTATGATCTTTAGAAAATTTTAGTCAACATTTTCTATCATATTTCAAGTTTCCAGTTTAATAAAATTAATATTATTTAATTTTTTTACTCAATTTAAAAAATATCAGTATATACCATGTTAAGCAGTTTCTGCTGAATCAAATTTAGGATAATAAAGTTTGGTATAATTATACGATGGCAATAATCAACAAAAACAAAGGATTTTTTACATTTATTTAAAAAGTTTAAAAATAAATACAACTTTTCATGAATAAATTTTTATTTCAAACGATGAAATCTTTTAAGACATGAAATATACCAAAATTTTCATGTAAAAATTAAGACAAATATTATGAGTGTGAATTGTGATGCTTAGGAAATCTATCACTGTATTGGCTAATAAAATTTTTTATTGCTCTTTAAAACTTGTTATAAATTATTTTAATTAAACTGCATTTGTATGCATAATACCATATTATTAAAACAATATTAATAAGTTCAATAAGCAACAATGATTTAATCCATTAATATTATAATTTTCTAGATCAAGAGCTGTCAAAAACTGCCAAAATATACTTGGCTGACTCACCTCACTTATATGCAATATGGCTCATCAGTAAAATAGGGTTAATCAAATACAATTAAGAATATTTTTAAAATATTGAAAAAATATATTTTAGATGTTAAAATATTTTCATCTTTTCAAAGTTAATATTAAACAGTGCCGTAATTTGATCCCGTGATTTCTTGACTTGTTTAGATTAAATAATATAAGAATATTTTGAAAGAAAAAATTGCAATGAAATTCTTTTAACGGAAGATATTTTTATTATTTTTAAAAGAAAGCATAAAATTTTTTTTCATCTCAGTATAAATATGGCACTTCAAATTTTCCTTAAAAATTACCGAGTATAATAATTAATCGATGTTGAGCTGAGGAAATAAAAAGTATATATCTTTATTTTCATTTTCACAGCAAACAGCATTCTGTCATTATCTCTGTGAATGATCGCTTAAATAAATTTAATGATTAGTTCTGAACTGGAATATTTTGCCTGTAATTTAAATAGTCAATCGAAGTAAAATGATTTTAACAAAGCTTGTTGATAATATAATCACAGTTTTGAATAATAAACATAATGTTTTGATGTGATGTCTACACTATATGACATAAAAAAATGGAATATACAAACGTGATGAAGTTGCATTAACTATATAAAATAACTTATAAGAAAACTTTGATTAGGGCAGGGGTTAAACATGTAATTCGGCTGAAATGGAATGAACTATTGTATTTTTGTATCAAAGATAAAATATATACTGGCTTTTAGATAATTTTTGTGATTTTTCAAAAAAAAATTAACTACTGAAACTCGATTTATCAAAGATGGAAGATGATTAAATGTATATATAAGGAAAAATAGGTTTTTTAAACAAAGCACCCTCATAAGGTTTGATATCTGTCATCAAAAATGGTATACAGTTAGTAGTGAAAGGCAAATTCGGATTTCATCCCTCTAACCGCAATTAACAAAAATTTCAATCCTCTCCGTCATTATTTCTATATATCAGTGGGCGATGTGAGCAGCAACTGGCATGGCGTTGATAACATGATAAACCTATCATTTAGAGCATAATTAAACTTTCATTTAAGTCTAAAAAAGACGTTTTTTCGAATGTGGGTTGAAACACTTATAACCTTTAAAATAAACTTTATTCCACATACTTAAAATGATATGCTGAAAATTATAATCGTTTCTCGATATTTATCATTTTTAATTTAGTCAAATTTTAGATATTGTTTTACTAAAAGACAGATCGATGTTAGATATTCCAGATACAATACTTGAACTTATATTTTGAGATAATATAAGCTAGAAACTGAAAGTTTGGTTTTTACGTGATAGGTTTTGGATAAAGTCGTTTATTGGTGATGGATGAAATAGAATTGTTCAACCCAATGATAAAAATTTTATATATATAATTCATAAAATACTGCACTTTTTTTGTTTAAAAAATTCTAAATAAAAAGATTTACGGTCAAGTAATTTTGTATTAAGGGATATTTCAGTATTCTCAGGTCATAAATACTAGAACTGGACTCTTAGCTCAGGTTGATAAAATTTTGGAAGTTTCGAACATACCTATCATATTTTGCAGGTGGACAGCATAAACTTCGGATTACTATAGTTTTTAATTTAACTTGAATGTAGATTTTATGAACCTTGAAATTTGTTTGATTAAATTTAATTACAACTTTAGCTTATCTACCTTTCGTAACTATATTGGATTGCTGATATAGATAGATTGAGCTTTAAATACCAAAATATGAAAATTAGCCCATAAAAAGCTTAACTTATTTAGGTTAATCAGTATTCTAAACCTTGAATTATATTGTTGACCGTATTCAAAATGGCTGTCCGATGCAAATTTACATTATCTATTAAGAACTGAAATATAATTTATCGTAAACAACCGCAAACCGAAAGTGTAGTCGAACTAGGTCCCAGGATTAATAATTAGTTACCCTTTCAGTTAGTATTTTATGGATTTTTTTACTTATAATTCCGTCCCACCCACTGGGCGTAGTTCTTGTATTAGCTTCCTCCTGAAAATTTCAAAAGTCTCCAGGAGGTACACTAGAACATCATTTATATCTTAGATCAATATCTAACAATGTAGCTCTTGCCATCGAATATTTTCTGAATATTGATAAAACACTGAGATCAATATTCTTAATAACTCTTCATTAACATCATATAAAGATACTAGGAAATATTTTCATTTTTTAAATGAACCTTCCAGCATGTTTTTTGAAAATAATATTATTAATTTAGTCGGAAAAACTGTCAAAACGTTTTTATCATCAAATTATCCACTATCAATGAATTTGGTGAAAGCAGTTTTTCCGTGTTCAATCTGATCCACATATCTCCACTATTCACTGAAGGCTTCAAAAATTAAAATTTAAGTAAAATTATCTTTTAAAATAACCATTGTTTACAATGGGTTGAGATTTTTCCAGATGAAAATGTCGCTAAAAATGATCTTTTTATTAAAAACAAATTTTTTAGCTACTATATAATTTATTAATTATAATTATATCATTAAAAATCATTTTTGTTATGCGAAAAAAGGCATAAATTTGACTAATATTAATATTAAAATGGTAAAGATTAGTTTAATTTTGTAATTAAATCATATTTTAACAAATTTTTTGATTGTTTTTCAAACCTAAATGACATGGTTAAGTTGTTTTGGTTTTTAAATGGTTTGTGACCATAGCTCTAAATTGACACTCTCTATAGCTATGAATCGAAATATACCTAAAATTTTAAAAATTTTACGAGCAGATTTAATTAAATCTTGTCATACAACAGTTTAATAAATATTATAAATGAAATATTCAAATTATTTTGAAGACTAATATATAAGAATATTAATAATTATTTCTGCACTTTTATTATTAATAAATTAGAAAATTGTTAATTTATTAAGGTATTGGAATAATATTCGAAGTTTTTTTACATGAAAGAATGATTTTATAATATCTCGCCTTACATGTTATTCCCTCTTGCATCCTTTCCCTTATATGGGCGAATTCTCAAAACGTATAAGAAAATTTCTATTTTGAAATACCTATATTTTTTAACTCTTCTTTCGTGTCTGCAATTTTTTTGACAAGATCGTCATTGTTTTTTAAATTAGTAATTGTATCTATTATACTTGTGAAACAAATAAAGAAGAAATATACATTTACATAACGTCCAGAGAGGATAGAATTCTAGTTTCATGTTATTTATTTGGAATTAAAAAATTGTTTTTCATAAAATCTACCTTGGGATAAAATTTTTTCTACTACGTAATTTTCAAGCTTTTTCCCGTCACAAACTATAAGAATTCATATAATTTAATGCTTGAAATACGGTTGGTTGATAACATTACGGTTACATTGTAAATTTCATTAGCTATGGATTTGTTTCAATTTCAAAAATGCAGTACCGTATCTGACTAATTGATTCTTTATATCTACGTAAAATTATGTAAACTAATATATATTCAAAAACAAATTATGTACATTTTAGATTATAATTAAAGAGAGAATTTGTTTTAAAATAAATTTTGTCAATAAGTTTAATGAAAAAGTTTATGTCAAATAGTATTTTTTTATAAATAATTAAAATACCATTTATTCGTTGTATATAACTGTCTTGTAACCCTTCAGTCATTTATAAAAAAATAAAAAATCTTACCTTTTTCATTTTCAAAAGAATTTAGAATTTCTAACATTGAGTTAATTTTTCTGCTAATATCCATAATCAAATCTATAACAGCATGAAGTTAGATTAATTGATTTTGTAAAAATTAAGTATACATGAAAAGTCCTCTCTTTGAGACAATCTGTTTATTTGCTGCCTCAGATCCCAAACTTTTTATGTTAAAGAATTTGATAATAAATAAATTACGTCGTCCGTCATTTGAGGTTTCTACATTTTCTAAATAATGTTACAAAACATAAGCGAAACTCAAGCCATCCAATGTTGGATAAATTTTCTCTAGCTCTATTTATGTAATTTTCAAATCTGATATTTCAAAAATTTTCAAATAACAATATACATTTTTTGAGAATTACCATTCATAAGGCGGAAACGAATTATCCCTAATGTAGTATAAAACGTTTTGTAAAAATGAATATTCGTTAAAATCATGAATAATTCATTCAAATATTCGAAAAATATACAAATGTGATAATATACTTTTAATAGCCTCATTTACTTCCATTTTACAAATTCTTTTCTCTATGACTTTATAATTCTTTATATTTTTTATACTTTCAAAACAATTTGATTCCAAATATTCCCGAGCTTCTAACATATATCTATATCCGATTCCTTGTGTAAGAGCTATCCAGAAAAAAAAATCATAAAACATTTAAGTATACCAAAACCTGCACTAGTTATATGATTCTCTAAAATATTTGTATTGTTTTTTAAATTCAAACCAATTTCATTGCACTTAAATTCATCTAATCCTTGCCAAAATTCATTTAGAAATCCGGTTACTACAAAAATTGACGTGTATTGATAAAAATTAACATATGTTTTCACAATATAAAAACATTTAAATTTTAATTTTAGCATATACGAAGATTCAAATGTTATTTTAGCGCCTTTTTACAGATCAAACCAACGTCAAAATTTTTTCAATATTACTTTAAAATAGGTTGAGAATAAAAAATAAGGAAGAAAATATATATTTTAAGATATAAAATTTTTAGTCATGAATTTTTAAATTTATTACCGTTTTTCAATATTTCATTACATTCTTCATCTGTAATTATTTCTAAATTTTTGTTAAATTTTCAGAAGTATTTAGAAATTCCAATTTATAAATGAGATAAACTTGCCCCGGTAAATATGATTTTTATAAAAATTTTTAATTAATTAATTCAACAACTTTTTATCTGTTTTTCACAATACCTCCACACTATTCACTATCACCTTTCACGATATCTAAAAAGCTAAAAACCTATCAAGGTATTAATTAGAATGATTAAAAAACACTTTGATTAATCCTTCCTTTCATATGTATCTCATGTTAGAATTTTAAAGTTGGTAAATATCAAAGATACAAATTTTTTAAATTTTCCTCATAAATTCCAAATTTTGATCTAACATTATCCAATTTAAGATAAAATACAAGTAAATAAAAGAAATATATATATAAAACAAAGTATTTTATCCCAAATTTCAAATATAAATATG
>LDMZ01039462.1:0-18691 GCA_001455285.1 Sphaeromyxa zaharoni
ATATATATATATAGTTCAATAATTTTTTACATTATATATATATCAATGAAGAGTCAGCCTTATTAAACACCCGGTTAATCATTTCGTTTAGATGGGTTTATTTCGAATTGGGTTTCTCCTAGGTTAATTTTTTCTAGTCTACAATTGCACGCTTGTGTTAAGATTTTGTAGCTTTTATACATTTAATGTTCAAGCTAGTGGCTGAATCGGATCGAATCTTTCCTAATTAAGCTTAGTTTCGAACCTTTTGTTCCCAATATTTCATATTAAATATTTAATCTTTGAAGGTTGAGCATGAATACCAAGAGAAAAGATTTGAGATAATTAATAAAAGTTTAAATTCATATTTTTGGTAGCCTTATTATATAATATTTGTATTTCAATAATTTCAATATGTTATCATATCATAATTCACTAATGAAGATTTTTAATCAAATAATGTTGGGAAAATCTATGAAAGAAAATTCGGTGCATAACTATACTTGACGAACTATACTAAAAGTTGTGTTCATGACATGTAGGAATCTTTATTTAATTTTAATTTTTTGTATAGTACCAGTCCTTATCATGTAGAATTGTATATTAATTTTTGTTTTTATGCAAACATATAACTGACAAAAAAAATATTTACATAATTATGCTGAACTCTACCTGCATTCCGTTCTAAGTTTTACATGTTCTGTACTTTTATATTAAAAACTCAATAATTGGATGGCATATTTTTTCTAATTAATTTTGATTTAAATCGATCATTGCTGTAACACGGATGATAAAACAATTTAAGGTAATACTTGATATTAAGCGAAATATTTACTATTCATTTATAAGTTATATTTGATCAGTTCACCTAAGAAGGCAAGTAAAATGAAATCTTGTATTTATTTAAAAATCAATCTTTTCAAAGCAATGAAGAGGTTTCAATTAATATATATCTAAATTAAGCTATTCTTAGTTAACTGAATACAAAATTTCCGAATATTAGGATTAAAACATAAAATATTATATTTTGCTGCGATAACCTCGGTGTATCATTCCGAAAATTGCATAGACACTAATGATAGACCAAGCGGATGGTACTCCTAATTTTGGGGAATATTCCCTTGATGATTTGACCACAAAATACTAATATAATTTTGCTATATTTTAGAGTCCATTATTTGAAAACGAAAGCAAAAAAAAATTGCTAACTGGCACGTCAGTAAATTGCTTTAATATAATTATAATGGATTTCAATGCATATGTACTTCTTGATTATTATAATTATTCAGTAATAACAACTGGTAAATTTTGTCACTTATAATTTTACAATGTATGACTTTGGAGGACAGTTTAATTAATTCGGTGAACTAAAATATGAAATATTTATGATATTTGTTAATTAGTAAAATAATGTGAAAAACTTAGTGATATAAAAATATGAAGACAGCTCAAATTTTTGCGAGTAATTTCTTTCATGACAATATATTATAAAACGGATTATACTAAATAGATGGTTGATCTATTTTTATTTATATCCTTGCAGCTATAGGTAAAAATATTTTGGGACACCTTCTTAATTTTTCCTAGCAAAACATATCGATCATTCCATGAATCATGGTATTTTTGAGCCTGATTAACCATCTTAAACATATAACAAAATATACTAATTTCTGACATTTGAAATTCTTTTAAAGAATGAATTTAAATATGTGTACTTCCTGTGTTGGGAAAGTATGAGATTAAGGTGCTTAATAATTTTATCTATGGAAATTAAAATTATTAAAAATATTTAAAACTTAAAAATATTTCTATTATTTGATCATTTTTGGTCAAATAGGTATATGAGGTTAGCAAAAGTTGGATAAGGGTCACCCATGAAAATAGACCAATGTGCCCTATAAGTATATAAAGGAAACATGGAAAAACAACTTTTACCGATAAAAGCCATTATAAAAAATACATCCATGTCAATTAATAACTTGCTTTTTTTCATATTATAGTTAGAATATTCCATCAGTAAATCACTTTGATCAATATCCAACAAATTCTGATGCAGCTTCAAGAAAATATAGGGGTGAATAACTTGTGGAAGATAGTCTCTGATGGCATCCGACAGTCTTTTATAATAATCTAACAGGATTTTTTGCCTGAAGAAAGTGTCTCCGTTTGTAAATAATGACCAGTATAACATTTGTTCAAAAATAACTTCTTCAAACGGTAATAAAGTTAAGAAACATAATGATATATTTTTTTTCTTTACCCTCGAATCTAACATGATGGAATTATATTTATCTCCCTTGGTTAAATATCTTTTCATATTCATATGTTTTAGTCCAATAACACAATTCTGATCTCTAATGCAATTAACGGTGTTAGTACAGTCATTTTTCATTCTAATAAAGGAATATCTCAAAAGTGAACCCTTCAGCTTGGACATTTTGTAGTAGTTTATTATATACACACCCTTGGAACCAATATGCTTCAAAAAAGATCCTTTTGTTTGATTCAATTCGTAAATTGATTTTATTTCAAACCCAAAAATATGCCATCCCAGCGGAATATCTTCTATCCCTTCGAAGTCTCTTCCAGGATATACATTTATATTATCAATCGATACACAACTTTCTTCAGGAAAATTTTGGTAGAGGATAGCAAATTTCCCCACCATTAAAGCAAAAATTTTTCATTAAATATAAATAAAAAATACACTTGCACATATATAAATTGTTTCCCTTGATTTTGCACGAGTTTATAGCATGTGGCGATCGTAATAAAGAAATTTTATTCGCTAATATCAATCCGCAATCCATTTCGTCATTCAAAATTAATTAAAATAAAATATTCAATATTTAATGATGTAGTTTGAATTTACTTACCACATAATTTAAGGTTAAATTACATTGAAAACCATTACTTTTGGAATCCAATGGGACCCGTGTAGGATATATATACTCGGTGTCATGATTAAAACGAAAACGAGGGAACAGCATATAGATTAAAAATTTTATTTAACTGTAAAATACATTGATTCCACCAAAATAATTTCCCCAAATATGTTGTGAGGTTAACTCTGAATTACACGAACAAAACAGTTCTGTTCTAACTCACTTTTTCCTATTTAAATATATAAAGCAAATCCTAGCTAAAAAATCGACTAACCCGTATCCACTCCCTTATATACATCAGTCTTCCGAGATCCCTGAATTTATCGATGATTAGTGGAGACAATGACGTGCCAAATTAGGCAGTGTTGATGACACTGCAGATCTGTCCCTGACAAATACCTTTTAGAATTCCAACAGTTCGGAGATATTTAAAGATGGTGGAACTCTAACAGGAAGGTTTTATTTTACGAATATTTAATACAAAGATAAAGCAGTTAAAAAATGTAAAAATAATCTAATATCAAATCCACGACGCTTTTAACCGTTTCCATGATCACCTCAGGAAGATAACGAAGGCCTGATAATGTAGCGCAGCCCTAGCATAAGGTTAGGTAACGGTCGTTATTTTTGTAGGTGAAAATCCTACAATGCCTGCCAAGACCGCTGGGAAGCTCTGGCTGTCGCCTAACCTGTCGCAAAAACGGGCTGGAGGTGAGACCCATCCTACTGAACCGCCTCCAAAAACAGAAGGAGCAGGTGAAGGATTTTTCCTTCATATCTAAGGAAAAAAAGTGATCACTTCAGAAATAAACAGCGCCTGAACAATTGGCTTTATATACTTCTCAGGCTGGATATCGAGGTTATAGGGTACATACCAAGAAGAATGTTGTTGCTTGGTTTTTATAAATAACAGGTTATAAAAATTTATAATCAAAAATTTATGTTAGTGAACTTACACCAAAACCTCGAAAATCTGAGAAGTTACATATCACTCTACGCACGTGCATCTATCAGCAATAAGATATTTCATATACTTGCATTTAAAACTCACAAATTGTTTTGTTCAGAAATTTGTTTTTACTTTATCTAAGATCTTTCGATATGTAAAATTTAGCCGTAGCATAATTAACAGTAAGTGAACTTTAGTAAATAGTTATTTTCGATGTGAATACTGCTGCATTGTAAATTGTAATATGGTACCAGGAGCGAAAAATTATGTAAAGTAAATTTAATCAAGATTATGTTATTATGTCGTAAAAAGAAGAAATTGAGTTTATGTGTGGAATACCTATCAATTATTCGCTAATTTAATGATAGAACTTCCGTCTAATCAAAGGTCTGAAATGATGGCCAAATGTCTTGGTATCCTAGCAAAATGATCACGGACGCAAAAAAATTCAATCATGTTTTGCTTTCAAGGGTTTATTTCATCCGAAAATATATTTGACAGATTAACATTTACATTTGTAAAATAAGTCGAAATTTAATATTCGGATTATCAATTTTTATTCAAGAGAAAAATAATGGAGCAGTGACCCGCCTAAATATTTCCTCATGTAAAGTCTAATTGAAACATGAATATTAGCCAATTTATAGCATCAGTTCAAATATAATTTGACGGTATCCATTTTGTTCAATTGGTATCTTCAGAAGAAAAAGAAAATAGAGTACTTGTGCTGGAAAGCTTCGTGTTCGTCAGTCGGTCAGTACCACAAACATACGGAAAGTAAGAATGGCACGATAATCATCAGATTGGATTTGATGGTAGGTCCGTTTACTGTTCTTTTCGAACGACGGTGCGACGAAACAGAGGAAATGCATGCGAAAAATTTTATATAACATGTTGAATCTGCGGACATTTTGCACGAGGTCGTCCTGTGCAAATTATTTATCAACTTTGTGGGAAAAACAGTCACATGGCTAAAGCTTGTAGTGATTTCTAAACATCGAATAATATTTTTGTTAATTAAAAACCTTATATCGCGTCTTGATTTTCATCAAGTGTAGTTCCGCCAGTAAACGTCGCCTATGCAACCATTTTCGAGGATTAGAAGACTTACAAGATTCTGGAGCTTCCATTTCACTTATCAGTCATAGACGTGTCTTTGAATCAAATAATCTTAAAATTAACTATATTACATTGAAATCCGCAAACTGATCAATCATTGAAGTTGTATGTGAGGGTACTGTAAATTTCACACTATTTAATAATCGATGCTCATGGAATTTTTTCGTTATTAAAGATCTCAATTTTGAAATTTATACTTGCAAAGGACTTTATTGTTTAAAATAAATGTTTAGTGGATCATTCTTCCTTAAATTTTTAAAAAAAAATAACGGTTAATTTTATTTCCGGAGGAAAGGAGCTTAAACTACAAAATTTGTTGAGTGATATTTTAGTAATTTTTCCTTAGAACCCGAATGTCAATGGCTATACAGAGATTACTAACCATAAAATTGATACAGTGGCAGCCAATCCGTAAGTTCTCGACTATATCGTCCCACATTACCCTTGCAAGATTAAATTCAAAATGGAACTGTCGAAATAGTTGAAACTAAAATTATATGACCTAGTGGTAGAGCTTGGTCTCTCCGATGCTGCTGGTAATAAAAAAAGACGGATCACATCGTTGTTGGATCGATTTCTGCAGGTTAAATGCAATAACTGAAAAAGATAGTTTTCGTTACAACTGATTGTGTCACTTGATAGAATTAATGGATCTAATTATTTTTTAGTTTTAGATTTGCGAATCGTTATTGGCAGTGCTCACTTGAAGAAGAGTTTAAGGAAAAGACGGCTTTTAGTCTTGGACCAGGTCATGATCTTTATCATTTGATCGTGATGCTTTTCGAATGTTGAACGCTCCATTAACTTTTCAATGATTGATGGATAAGCTTCTTAAAGATATCCCCAATTATCTTGCATAATTACGATATTATTATCTTTACATCAACGGTCCAACAACATTTTCAAGCTCTTGAGACGAGATTTAAAGCTTTAGGAGATGCTAATCTTAAATTTAATTCATCTAAATGTAAATTTCCTCTCAAAGAAACAATGTACTTGGGATATATCATATCTAAAGACGGAATTTCCTCAAACCCAGCTGATGTGGAAGCAATTATACTTCCGATTTCTCCGGAAAACGATGACGAGTAAATAGCTTTCTTGGGCGCAACAAACTATTGTCATAATTCATAAGAAATTATGCGATCATAGCTTCAGCATTATATACACTTTTGCAAAATAAAATCATGATCATGGAATTTCCGGAGAACTGGTGAGGAAACCTCTAGCGCATCCCTCGGTCGCAATGTAAACTATGAAGAGAGACATGCCGTTGAGGTGGGCACCAGTCTCCATGTATCCGCATTACTTGCTCTTTCCCTAATCAAAATATTCAACCCCTTTTAAAGCCCAAAGTGTATATATTAAAACTAAATAAATATATCCTCGCGCCCAGAAGCGATTAGTTAGTTTAAATATTCGAGCCACGCCCATGGGATTATATAGGGAACGCCCTTGCCTTTGGCCCCCTAACATGATTACTCTTAGCAACTGGCGACAATTGTTGATGTGTGGTACCACAAATGGATAGTTGTTAATGCTTTGATCGACGCATAGTCAGACATTCCCAAATTTTATTTCCCATCAAACGATTTTAAATTTTTTCTAACTGCGATGCTTCTGATAGGGCTGTTGGCGTAGTTTTCTGTTACAGATTATTGACAGTTCTGTAAAACCCATTGGGTTTGCTACCCAACAGCTATCATCGGCACAGCGAAGGTACTTTACGATTGACGGGAATTTATATGGAATCATTTTTGCTATATCAAAATTTTGACATTAACTTTACGGGATAACCTTCGAAATATTAAGAGATCACATCCCTTTCGTCCATATCAGGAATATGAAGGATCCAAGAGGGCGATGCTTAAGATGGATAATGGAATTAGAGGAGTCTAATTAAAAAATTTTGTACTCCACTAGCAAATTGAATTTGGTTGTGGATGATTTATCTTGATGCGTTTTGCATATTGGCATCGAAACAGAACTAGATTTTGCATTTGAGCAAAGTAAAGATCCCATACTAACTAGAGTTTTGGAATATTTATCCGTATAAATACCAAAAATAACGAGTTGAATAGAAATTTTGAAAAATTTTTCAAGGCCAAGAACTATTTAGCAATTCACGAAAGTCCTTTATGCTATCATTCGCGGAACGTAATGAGAGTAGATGTCCCAATGTCTTTAAGGGGAAAAATATTTAAATCAGCTCATGTTAAAATTTTTACCCATTTCGGAATTTAAAAGAAATAAGATATAATAAAATATAAATTTTATTCCCCAAAACAAATAGATGATATCACAATCTTGATCGGATGCATCGATAATTGTGTGTTAGAAAAATCAAAAAATTTGCATGTCCTTCACCATCAACTAAATACGGTAATCGGTATATAATAATGTTTACTGTTCACTTTAGCAAGTGGGTGTGGGATACGGCTGTTGCAGATCCGACCACTCTTTCAGCTGCGAAATCATTTTTAAAGTTTGTAACAGCCCGTTCTAGCATATGTCACCAAATACACTCCGACTAGGGAAGTCAATTCGAATACGACCTTTATAAGGAAATTTGTCTTTTATTAAAGATTATGAAAATCCTTACCACTCCGCGTCATCCTATTAAAAATAGACAAGTAGAACGCTCAAGTAGGACTATCAAAGAATTCTAAATTCTTTTAGTAAACAAATATCATGATGATTTGTATATTTATATCGATATTATTTTAATGTCTATACGAAATTCAGTTAATTGTGCAACAAAATACACACTGGGGAAATTAGTTCACGGTATCAGTTTTAAACACTTTTGATATTGGATTGAATGCAAATAATAGTAATTTAGAACAATTAGCTAATTGCAATGACTATATAACTAGAAACATGTGTACAATCAATAAAAATTAGGAGAAACACTATTGCTAATGAAAAGAGTAGCAATTACCGAAGAAAGAAAACTGCAAATCTTGTCATTTTTCGTTAAACAAAAAAGCGACTCTGATGATTAGGAAAAAACGGGATAACAAGCTTAATCAGTTGTTTTAAGGATCATTTATCATTAAAAATGTTATCCATGCTACTAATGATATAGAAGATGTAGTTAATCCGAAAAGAAGTATGAACTTAAATCGTGATTTATTTTAACCTTTAAATATGGAGAAAGTTACCAAGGACAATACTAAAGCGTGTACGAAAATTTCATAGTTACTTGAAAGATTAGGTCACAGTTTTAGAGAAGGAGGACAATGTATCATAATTAACATAATTAGTGAATTTTAGTTAATAGTTATTTGCCATGTACAGACAAGAGGCATAGCAAATTATTATATGCGCTAGCCTGTTTAAAGAATTGCAATTTATTGTATTCATATTTTCATTACAGGTAGTTCTTATTAAATGGGTTTTTTTATTGTTGATTACTGAATAAAATGAAATAAGTCAATGTTATAAAACAAAAATCGGTTCTATCATAATTAAATGGGCACATGAAGCATTTCAAATTCTTCGAAATATTTCATATTGATATTAAGACATTCGTGAAAATCACATGTGATTTATCTAAAATTTAATTTTTGGTTGAATTATTCTCAATAATCTTTTAGCGTGTACCGACTAACCCTTGGTTTTATCGAAAAAAATCGTTATAATTAATTATTAAATGCCACATGAAGTCACTAGCAATATACTCTTTGATTTTGCTTGAATCTATCAAATTTTGAGTATTTCACTGGAACCAAAATATTTAGAAGGATCTGATTATATATTATTTCCTTCCCTTCGATTCCTTTTATGGTTACTGTAAAGTTTTCGTATTTTTCACATTATTATCCTAAAAAATTGGTTACTCTCTAATGATTATTAATAGAGTATCAAGTCTTTTTTTGCATCGAAATAATGACTACCGTTAAATTTAACCCAAAGCAAATAAAACAATTAAATGTATTAGGTTCTCTTAATAGTTATAGCTCTAAATTTTGTCATAAAAATCGATCCTCAAAAAGTTTGGAATTTGATTATATCTGATATAACTTGACAAAAACTCTTTAATCACTGCGATAGTAAAAATATAAAAAGTATAAAAATAGATGTCATAAAGGCGTCTAGAAGTATTTAATATTTATATCATAAAATTTATCAAGTAACAATCATTTTGATTATGAGGAACTAAATAGTTTTTCTAAAAGTGAATCTGAAGCTATCAAAAAAAATACATATTCGAATATATAAATCAACCGTTGAAAACTTCTTTGAGGATCACAATACCCCTAAAGTAAAAACTATAATTCCCAAATTTTTACACTCATCATATATTTTTTAATTTCTAAATTCATAATTTCAGACGATTTTTTTATATTATGCGATTTTGTATTTTTCAATCGGGCTACATATTTGTAATTTTTATATTTTCCATAATTTATAATTTTGCTATCGAACTAACAAATTAATCATAACTTTAAAAAAATTTGAAAACATATTTATCCTATATTTTTTATTAATTTTAATTATATAGATCAATTATAACATAAATATAAGTCGGAAGAGCATATTCAAAATTTATCTATAAAGCGATTCTATCTGAAACGTTTTATGTTGAACTAGGAAAGCCATATTAATTATTTCATAAAAAATGCAAAATTTGTGTCAAAGGAAATAAGGCCTAAGATAAAATAAATTTGATTGATTAAAATTTTTAAAAATTTTTTAACTTCTATTGTATGATATATAAAATAAAACCAATTTTCAAGGTATTTGTGTTTAAGACTTTATTGAGTTTACAAATAGGATTAAATATTTCATCTATCATAAATAGCTAAACAGAATGATGGATAGTGATATAAATAAAACCAAATATTTTATGCATTTGGCAGTTATTTTGTTTGTTCTAAATATTTATTAACTTATAATAATTTTAAGTTAAGGTTTAATTAATAGGTATTTTTCTATCATTATTTTATTGATGTCTATAATTTATTCACTTAACCCAAATTATCATTCTCGATTTTCTAGCGAATAATGTTTAATCAAGATAGGTTAATACGATCTAAAAATATGATTCGAAACAATTTATTCCTATTTCAAAAATCAAGAAATAATCACATCTATTTTAGCAATAAATAAAATAAATTTAAATATTGGTCTGTCAAATGAATTTTTTGAATCAATGTTTAAAATTATTAAACGATGCAAATAAGTCAGTAATCTACGATTTTATCGACAAAATTATCTTTATAGATGATTTGGTTTCTTTTTATTGATTTCTTACAGATTATAAAGAAAACTAGCTTATATATCTAAAAAGAAACATTTATTACAATGAATATTATTATTAACCCAAAAAGTAATTATCAACGGAATGGTGAAATGAATATTCTTAATTATAAAAATAGTACAATCATCCTGGGTGTTAAATTTGGAACATTTAATTTATTTTATATTTGCTAGATTTATAAATTTTTTCATAGTTTTTTTTATTTATGTAAATTTCATTTTAGTTATAAATAGAAGTTTAAAAATATTTCTCACAAAAAATTTTTATTGAAATTTATTTTTAAAAGATTTGAATATTTGGAGGAAACATTGTTTTTATATTTCGCTTTATTCTAATAATGTACCATACATATATTTTCTTTTTTTCAATTACACTAGCTGTGGTAAGATTTGGCTTAGTAATTGCAATAACTTTCACTAAAATTATTTTTAGAGAAAACTTTGAGGTAAAAAATTGAGAGTTCACGGTAATCATAATTCGAATATTAAGGTGAATATTGTGCCAGAAAATTAAATTCCTCCTGGATTATTTCTTCAATGACTACATTTTATTCGTTCTTAAAATTTAAGGAATAAAGTTTCAATATATGAAAATGAAAACTATAAATATTGTTTTTAAATATTTTAAGTTCTGAATATTATGTTTATCTAACGAAAACATTCAAAAATTTTTAAGAAGAAATTGAATGCATTTTGTTCAAACAGGGGAACGATTAATATTCTTAATGCTTTGTTATGTATTTCCGGTAGAAAGCCTTCATAAAAGCGACCAATAGATCCCTATTCTTAAATATTGATTAAATAGTATATTTTTACACTTTTTAGTAAAAATAGATATAGAATTAGCAATTTTTTGGTGAAGATTACAAGTTTATGTGGTTTTACTATTTTATTTTTTTAATCTAATAGCACATCCGATAAGCCTGACATATAACTCTAAATTCAAAAAGTGAATGAAAAGTTCATCTGAATTAATATTATGCGAAATAATAAGCAAGCTGTTTAACTTTTTCAAGCAAAAATAATTCAAATAGAAACCGATTGTTCTTGTTATGCATTTATCGGATTACTAATTTCCATATTAAATATCCTTCCCATCATGAGTTCTTGTAAGACAACAAACCGATTCATAGAAAATTTTAAACCTATCAATTGAAAAATATATCTTCCTAAATTCATTTTTCTAGCATAGAACCTTAAAAGTTTTAGCCAATTCAGACTAATGTAACAGGAATTTTGCTCTGACCCAGGTCCTCTAAGTAAATGAAGGGGGCTTTAAAAAGATTTCAAATGCTCAGAGATGATCAAAGATTTCCATTTATTCATAAAGGAATGTCCACAATCATTGTGATTTCTAAAAAAAAATACCATGAATGAACTAGATCCAGACCTCTAATATATATATAGTCGGTTTATACGCAGTGGAGTAGTCAATTTTATATCGATTATACTGGTAAATCAGAACGAAAATTTTATCACAGCTATTAAAAAAAGATTTTTCAAGTTATTACAATTAGATTAATCCATTTCATGATGAAATTTTTCATTAACAGTGCTAAGTTCACAATTTATTGCGCATATTTTTGGTTCAAGGCTAATAATTAAATCAATGGATGAACCGTATATATTTCAATCATTTATTAAAAAACTTTGAAGATCATCATGATTCAAATCAGTGAAGACGTAAATATTAACTCAGAATTATTCAAAGCCTCATATAACATCCAAAAAATGTTGCAAATGATGTTCACCTACGAATTGCTTTGCCTATCCATGTGAGGTCTAACCGAAGTTATTTGGACATAAACTAATCTTTGCATCCTGTTCATTTCCCCGAAACACTGAATTTAAGAAAAAAATTATTCAACGACAAATCATCCAAAAATAATAACAGTTTTAAAATAATTTGGTATTATTTTAATATTATATTTAAAAGCATTAAAAACTACTAATGCTAGTTAAATTTAATTAAAAAAAACAAATGAGTTATTTTATTAATGATTTTTGAGAGTTTCTCACTTTCCTGATATGAATAAACGATAATTAAGGCAATATTATCTGATTTGTAAGCCATGTGCAATGAATTACAGCCCAATTGAATTAGGAAACTTTTTTCGGCTATGTTCATAAAAAATAATGGGATTAACAATTTATGATTTTAATCTAAAAAAGCTAGTTTAATCCATGACATCATCTGTGCTGAATACACATCGCGACCGTGGTGATAAAAAATCACTCAGTATCTAAAAATTTCATTTTGTGATTTGAACCCAAAAGCTGTTTCAACTTGAGTACATGGCTAATAATATGCCAAAACGGAATACTAATCCGAGAGATTAAACTGCTGAATATGCGCAAATCTAAATATTTAAGCGGCTCCGAATCGAGATTTCGTGCCTTTTATTTTCGTATCAAGCGTAATTTTGGCAATGACAGTTCTCAAAGAATATCGAATTCCTCTGCCAATGAACGTGGACAAATATATGATTGCGCAACTCTACAGCGTTGCCGAGGAGAGTAAAAACGAGACTGGTGGCGGTGAAGGAGTCGAAGTTATTCAGAACGAACCCTTCGAAGACGAAAGAGGAAAGGGCCAATACACATATAAGATTTATAGAATCGAACAAAAAGTACCTAAATTTCTCAGAGCTTTTGCACCAAAAGGGAGTCTTGTTTTTCATGAAAAAGCCTGGAATTGCTATCCCGAGTGTTTAACGGAATATAAGAATGAATATTTTCAAGAAAAATTCCAGTTTATTATCACTTCAAAGCATAAGCCGGACTCTGGCACCTCTGAAAATTTGTTTGGGCTTAATCAGAGCGAACTGAAGCATTTGGTCGTTGAGAACCTCAACATTGCTGATAATTCACAACTTGATAGGAAAAAGTACCAAGAAAGCACTGATCCTACCTTAGTTAAAAGTAATAAGTCAAACACGCTTCCTCTTGCCGAAGATTTCGCCCAGAGTGCTTCCCCGGTGATGTGCTGCTACAAGTACTACCAAATTACTTGTAAAATACCCTTGATCGGTGGAATGATTGAAAGTGGTATTGCCAAAACGGTGTTCCAATTTCTTCTTGATTTTCATCGAAAGCTGATATGCTGGTATGATAACTGGTGTGATATGTCAGAGGAGGAACTTCGAAAATATGAAGAAGATACTCAGCAACTTTTAAAGAAACAACTTGAGGAGAAAGAATTGAGAGGAACTGTTGAGTGATGAATCTCATTAGGTGTGTTAGGTAGTTTTAACAACATTATAGATTTTAGTTACAATTTTGATCCCCTTTTTATGTTTTTGATTTGTTTGAGTGGCGCATATACTAGGGTTTTTATCGTATTGCTGCTTGCAGTAGCCATTTTATGGAGTAAGGTAATTGAAATTTTGATTGCAATTGATTGTATAATTTATTGTCTCATCCGATGGTTAGAACAAGTTTGTTTAACCTTTTGATTAGAGTGTGACATTTCCATCTAGATATACTTAATTATTTTCATCGAGATATGATATTTTAAATTGTCCTAATCGCTGGAAAATATTCACGAATAAAAAATTGTGTAACTGCGTCAAAACCTTCACCCACAGTGCTTGTCATCGACCTCTCCTCAGTAATATCTTGCTTGAGCATTTTTTTAATAGTTTACCTAATTCAATTTTCATTTTAAAGACTGCGTTAAGGTAGATAAATATATCTGTATCCTAGAAAGATTAACATCTTTCAGTGTTAAATATTTTCATATTTTTGAGACTGAATTTACAGAACTGCCGTTATTTTCAATATTTTTTATCAATTACCTTTCCATGTTCCTTAGTGTAAGTATAAAATTTTGGCTCAAAACGTATTTCGAAGTTCTGTATATAATACATAAATTTTCTGGTTATAAAGTGGCACTAAAAGTTTTAAATGAAGCAAGAATTTTATATTGCAGATCATATTTCAAAAAAGGTAAACTTAAATGACTGAACTTTCTTTAACATGGCTTATAATAGGTTATGAAATTTTACAGGTTTAAGTATATATTTAGAATATGGAAAAGCCTTCGAACTTCTTATACTAGATTTATATCTTTTATAACCTCATAGAAGTATCACATTATCTAAGAATAAACATTTATGATAAAAGACAAAATATAATTTATACTTTCTAGCGATCCACTTCTTTTTATAAATTATAAAAAAAAAGTGAAAAAAAATAAAATAATCGTCAAAATTTGGTTCTCTAATTATCATTATCGACTCTCGGGATATTGAGAAATATTGATTTTTTCTTTATCGATACCTGTTAAATAAATTGCACTAAATCCCTTCTCGACTATTATTACAAAATATGCGAGTCCATAACGAAAAAAGATATTATTCTTCCTGTTGACATCACAAGAAAAATAATTGATGTCAGTAAATTTTAAGTCTCGATCTTATTTTATTTAAATTTATTTCGAATTTTTTAACTAGAAATTTTGGACTATCTTTCACAAAAATGCAATAGGGAGAAATTCTTGAAAATAACCCGTGCACTCATCTGTGGACATAAAGTGAGTTATAACTTCAATCGTATTTAAAAAAGCTTAAATGGCTAACTACTGGACATATTATATTAAGTTTGTTAGTTCCGATTTTCCTTGACATTAATTGTAGAGAATTATGTTAATCCTTATATCTAAGTCCAACTCGCCGTGCCTCCCGCCAGATCGTAGTGTGAAAAACGTGTAGACAGTGTCTAGATTTAATCTTTACATTGGTACCAGGATCCAAGGTACGGACATTTAATTTCGAGGAAAATATTAGAACGCAAGTGGAGAATTTAGAGTTAAAAGCGGTAGCAAAAAACTGGTCTGCGGAGCAAACAATGGCTAATCTGTTTTAGCGTGCCCTCCGGAATTAAGGGCAAAATTAGTCAGAAGAAGTCTCGTGATGTTTCTAAACATTTGGAAGAGGCCAAAAAGATATTGTTTTACTACTATGATAACTTAAGAACACCTGAAGTGCTTTATAGTTCTTATTTCAGAGCAAGAAGAGGAGAAAATGAAAGCGTCGTTTTATATTATAGAAGATTAAAAGATTTGTTCATGGCTGCAAGACCTGGGATGGAAGAAGAGCACGTTCAGTTCTTTCTTCGTCAAAAAATTATAGAAAGATGCCCATCATCTATACGGCCTCATCTTGAAGTATCTAGAAGAGTTCCCATCGCTTTATTTTTGGAAATGGCTCAAATATACATGAGTAGTTCTAATGAATTTTCTACAATAGGGTCAGTCGATGCCATAAATGAAGTTTCTGAGATGGATAAATCAATAAGGATGAAAACTGAGGAGAACTTGAAAGATGATGCAGTTGCCACAGTAGCTAGGCATGTTACGAATAATGAAGGGCCATTATCTAAAATTATTTGTTTTAAATGTGGGAAAATTGGACATTATCGACGTGACTGTAAGTTAAAACCAATTTGTCAGTTATGCGAAATACCAGGACATGTAGCTAAACGTTTTAAACTTTATTTAAGTAAAAATACTACGTTTTCAAAGGATCCTTATATTGCATCGTCTTTTAAAACAAGTTTAATCCCTCACACAAAGGTATTTGTAAATTAATTTGGAAAGTTTGTTAGTTTCTTGATTGACACAGGAGCCTGTGTATCTCTTATAAATGCTAGTTTCGTACCTAAAATCTCTATAATTCCAGATAGCTACAGTCTAAATCTTGCCGATGGCTCGTAAATCAAACCTTTGGGTAGATGTTTGTTATCGTTCTCACTTAATAAAAGAAATTATAAGTGGGAATTTTTAGTAATAAGTAAGCTCAACTTTGAAGGTATTATTGGCAGGGATTTTTTGTCTCAATTTAAGTTTTTGGTAGATGTATCTTCTAAGGATCCGTTGCAGGAAATCGAACCTCTTTCTATAAGTTCATTAAATTCTTATACGGATAAGGACTTATTTAAAAAAGTACTCAAAGATATTCTCGGTTAATTGTGGTGATAATGGATTAACTGATATAATTTCACATAAAATTATAACTTCTACTAACTCACCAATAAAATCTAGACCATATAGAATACCTTTGGCATTGGAATCGGAAATGAAACGACAATTAGAAGAAATGGTACGAAATAATATCATCAGTCCCAGTATGAGTTCTTAATGTTCTCCTGAACTTCTTGTAAAAAATAAAGACGGGAGTCATAGGTTTGTAGGTGATTATCGAAAACTAAATGCAATTACCGATAGGGACGAATACTCATTGCCACTTATTGAAGAAGCTATTGATAAGTTATCAGGAGCAAAATATTTTTCAGTTATTGATTTAAAAAATAGCTACTGGCAATGTCCTTTAGACATTTCGGATAGAGAAAAGACAGCTTTTTGTCCTGGTCCTGGTATGGGGCTTTATCATTTTAATGTCATGCCATTTGGACTCACAAATGCGCCGTCGACATTTCAAAGATTGATGGATAAGGTTCTGAATGGATTGTCTAACTGCTTAGCTTATCTCGATGATGTGATTGTGTTTTCTTCATCTTTCGAAATGCATTTAGAACACCTTTATAAGGTATTTGGGACTATTGAAAAAGCTGGATTAAAAATTAAAAGAGAAAAATGATATTTTGTTTCTCTTTTAAAAAAGTTACAAGGGTTCATCATTTCTGAAGAGGGAGTCAAACCGGATATATCACAAATCGAAGCTATATCTCAGTGGAAAATTCCCAAAAACATTTCAGAGTTGCAAGGATTCTTAGGTACTATTAACTATTACAGGAGATTTATAAAAGATTTTGCACGAATATCTTCACCATTCTATCACTTATTAACGAAAGGTGCCCTATGGAATTGGAACAATTCATGTCAAATAGCTTTTGAAAATCTTTTGGAATCCTTATCAAAGATTCCCACTTTATGTTATCCTGATCCGAAAGCCAAATTGCGCTTAAGTTGCGATGCGTCAGATAAGGCTGTAGGGGCTACACTCTCGCAGATTGTTAATGGTACTGAGAGCCCGTTTGCATTTGCTAGCTCAAAGCTAACATTGGCTCAACAAACTACTCAGTTATCGATAAAGAGTGTTACGCTTTGGTTTTTGCAACCAGAAAGTTCCGACATTATCTTTATGCTCGTTAATTTGAGTTATATACAGATCATAACTCCCTCGTTCAACTTAGAAAAATGAATGATCCTAGAGGGAGGAGAACTAGGTGGATTCTTGAACTTGAAGAATTTAACTACAAAATTGTGAATATAACGGGTAAAAACAATGTTGTTGCAGATGGCTGGTCAAGGTATATAAATTTTGTTGGTCTCGCAAGTAACTTGGACTTCCTGCAGGCACAACGTCAAGGTGTATCTGTGCAAAGAGTTAAAGATATATTATGGAATGGTAGTGAATTATTGAATTCTGATCAGGGGACCCAATTTGAGAATGAAGTATTTGGACAAATTTGCTCTATGATGGGGATTGCAAAAACATGAACAACACCCTATCATCCTAGTGGGAATGGTATGGTGGAAAGAGCTAATCGAACGTTAAAAAAATTATTACGACATGTGGTAAACAATGATCAAACTGGTTGGGATGAGTTAATGTCTGTGGTACTTATGGCTTTACGTGGTAGCAAGAATATGGCTAGCGGCTACTACCCAGCTGAATTAGTGTGTGGACAAAAACTAAGAACACCTTTAGATATTGATTTCGAATCAAACATCGTTATGAAAATTGGAACTCAGAATTTCGCAACTAAACTAAAACAAGTATTAGGTAATTTAAGAGAGCATGCGATTAAAAATATCAGTGAAGTTAGCAAAAGACAAGATAAATGTAATGAAAAATCTCTTAGAGAAACCTACTATCAATTAGGAGATAAGGTGATGATAGAGAGAAGGCGCAGCAATAAACTGGAACCTTTATTCGAAGGCGCTTTTGTGGTTATAAAATGCAACCATCCAGTTTACGACATTAAACTTTCCGATAATGATAAATATACACTTAGGCTTCATCATAATAAGCTTTGCCCCTACTATGAATCGACCATCGATACAGGAAAACCAAAAAAACAGGTAGATTGCAAAAGGTTAAGCAGTACTTGCGCGACTATGTAGTAGATTTTAAGGGGGGAGGTAATGTAGAGGATTATGTTAACCCTTATATCTAATTCTAACTCGCCGTGCCGCCCGCCAGATTGTAGTGTAAAAAACGTGTAGATATAGTCTAGATTTAATCTTTACATTAATCTAAAAAATTTTCATTGATTCTCTCATAACTAGAATTCTCCCTATACGGCGGCTTTAGGCTATAGTGCTCTAGTTCTGATCTGTGTCAAACCTCGTAATCATAGTATCTTGGGCACTGAGCATTACCCTAGGTGAAATTTATTTAAAATTTAGGTTTTGTTTAATAGTATAAAGGCAGGTTTTATTAATATTGTGGTGGCCTCATAGGGTCTTCTGGATTTATCCAGAAAGAAGTTTATGATAGAAAGAGATTGGTACGCGGGAGTATATTTA
>LDMZ01039499.1:0-21394 GCA_001455285.1 Sphaeromyxa zaharoni
CTTGCTTAATATCCATTCATTGAAGTCAGTTGGCTGTACGCTGAATTATGCTGTAATTTTACACTTTGCAAATATCGACGTTATCACTACATATAATTATAGCTTATCGAATTTGTTTTTGATGATTGTTGTACTCCCGAATACGACCGAAGATAATTTTATAAATACACGTGATTAGAGTCCAAACCTCTTGGTTAATTATTAACTTATAATTAAATAGTCTTATTTTTCTTGCATTATGAACAAATCTTTAATTGAAAGGTCCTTGCGGATAGAAAGATCCCAAGGATGGACAATGATATCAAATAAAATTATACATCAGAATCTTTGTATAATGCAATAGAAATAAAAAGCAAATATTTTGTTATGGAGTGATATTTGTTCTTCTGCGTAGAGCAGGAAAGCCAATCATTTTACTACACCTTTATTAATAACATATACAGTTGTGTAATAGATTTAGTTTTCCTGAAATCATTTAATATAATGTTTTGACATGTTTCAACATTTGTTATTAATTTTTTGAAGCTAAAGACTGTTTAGGTCTTTCTATATAAAAGAGTATCTTATTTTTTCGAACCAGGCGATTCGTATAATCGTAAGTAATTAAAAATTTTAAATGATCAAAACATTCCTGAAACCAAACTGATATCAAGTGATTTAACTAACTCACTTCTACATGGATTCAACAAGCCATAGTGCATTTAATCATGAATTTATGAATATCTTTTCGCATCTGTTTCAATAGAAAATTAGATCACTTCTACAGTTTTGGTATTGATGGTTGTAATTGTAAGCTTTCATGGTAAATTTTTAGGTTTGTTAGTAAACTTAAATAAAAAATATTTTATAAAAATCATTACTTTTTCTTACAATTTTGACATTTCATAGCCGGATCCTAATACCTGCCTACTCTTTTTGCACCTTTAAGACTCAATTTTAAAAATGTTGAAAAAACAGAAATTTGAAATTGACAAATATAACAAGATATAGTGACGAGAACAAAACATAAAAATATTTTCTAACCGTTGATTTAAGGGATAAAGGAGTACTAGAAGCAATGACTTTAAAAATTTGGAAATATCATCCAATAAAAATAAAATTAACTCGTTTCTCTTTTATATAGATTTAAACATAGAGAGGATACGCTCTATTTAATTTGAATTCTCGTTTAAAAAATAATTGAATCGATGTTAGAATACAATCTCCATCTTAAAATAACATCAGAAACTTTAAGAAGGAAATGGTCAGGTTTGATAACTGTATATCCAAAATATAAACGATCTTTCGTTTATTCCTAAGTATCTCATGTTAGTCACTAAAAAACTATTTAATGAACTTCATAGTCAATATACTTTAATTTTATTTCGATTAAGCCATTATTGATCCAACATTGTTTGAAAATTCATAAAAGCATTTCATAAATTTATAAAAATTACAAAAAAACAGTCCCATATTTTTCTTTAATCCGGAACCAGCGTTTTATCTTAGTCTCCGTGAATATTTGTGGCGATCTTTTTATGAATTCATTGGATCAAACTATTATTGTATGTGAATAAATTCAAAGAAAAAGAATAAAATAACATTTTGATGATTTTTTTTTAAATTGAAATATTTTCCCTTCGTGATTATGCATCATGGATTGGTCTGAAATTGAAGTAACATGGAAATTTTTGCAAAATTTTGGCTTAAAAAAAGATAATAAATTTTAGCCTTGCAGTAAATTGGTTTGCCTTTAATTTTTCTTCAGTGATGTAAAAATACAGTTTTAAAATAATTAATCAATGTTTCAAAACGTAAGACAAATAATCAGGTATGATTATTTAGATAGAAGAAAAAATGTTAAAACTTAACATGAACTACACAGAGGTACTTTTCTAAAATTTTTTCAATTCATACTTACATTATCGAAAATGAAGATTAATCTTTCAAGGTATTTGACAGTCGTATTTGATAAAAAAAAGTATTTTGGTATTAGTAGTTTTTCATCAAATTGGTCAATATCTAGCTGTTTCAACCGATAAAAAAAATCGTATATAATAATTCTGTATTAAATACCGATTTAAAAAAATATATGAATTCACCAGTTAAATAACTGCATGAATACGCATAGAAAATATGCATATTTTTTCATTACAAATAAGCTGATAATTAAGGCACAATAGGAATCCCAATATCTAAATGACAGATCTCAATCATAAAATGTTTCTTATTTAATAATTGACAAAGTTGTTAGCCAATTACTGTATTTATTTAAAATTAATATAATTCATTATTGTACGATGCCTATCATCATACAATATTAATAGCCTGACCGGAAACAACCAAATCATTTCAGCGTTCATTAGCAATTGGCTGTTGATGCGGGCGGAGGAGAACACCCCGCATATTTTATAGTTTACATTTAGACCTGCAGTTTTATATTTATGTGATAGTACATCCAATTTTGAATCACCGAGCCACTGGATCTACGGAGAAATGGAGTCTTATATCCCATATATGCATTAACGTCCCTCGGTTGCAGAATAAATCTGCAAAATCCTGGTACCAAATCATTTTAAATTTCTAAATAAAAACTTTTTGAATGTTTATTTCTCAGATAATAAATATTAATTGTTTTTTTTTATTGTAGTGGCAGCGGATTTGATATTTCTGAAGGCATGTATCATATATCTATCCATTCTTCCCACTCTTATGTGGTTATAAACATGAATACAGATGTTGGATTCCAACACGTTCCTGTCACTATGAGAAAAAAATTCAATAGCTACGTCTATGAAACCTTAAAATCTCTACAACCGTCAATATTAATTTAACAAAAATATGAAATTGATACATGCTTCATCCATTTAAAGATCTGTAACAATAAAGTTCGGTTTTTTTTGTTGATAGAAGTTTGCTCATCCTAAGTGATCAATGAATTATATTTTTGATTAAATAATTAATTTGGTGTATACACAATCGGTGATCTATTGTCAATCAAGCAACCGTATTAGGCTAAATTAAAAGTACTTTCTTATATTTATATAATATATTTTACAGTGTAAATATTCATTCAAATAAATTAAATAAAAAATTGCTGCATTTTTTAGCTATCTCTTGTCCTACGGATGTTAGGTTATAAATAACGGTTAAATGACAAAATCCACTTGGGTTTGAATTTTTATATTTCCATAAACACCATTACTTGATTCAATTCATGGAGATTTTCATAGAGAAATAAGTTACTATATGGTATATTGATTACTTTGGTTGTGATAAAACATCCTTTACTAACATAAATTTGTTATATAGGGAAAATCGTTCTTGTTATCCAACAGAATTATGCTGTTAAAATTGACGTGAAAAACCGAAAAATCATTATATAAGGTAATATATATCCATATATGATATGGGTAATTACAGCGTTTTGTAAGAAAGTATGTCTCTATGAGAGATGTTATAATTTATTCCTCAAATCAATTGTTAGGGGAATTCAAACATTCAACCCCTTTAACTATAAAAACCCTGTCAAAATTAAAAAAAACTATATTATAGGATATTAAGTGAAAATATATAAGGATTCATTAGATTCATTTAAGCATTTTGATGTAAGATAGTCATTTTGGTTAAATTTTTATCGAACGCCCAAGAAACCGTTTTTAAAATAAGTTTCCTTCATGGAAATCGATTATATCATAAATGCTAAATGTTCCCTTTGCGGTTCCTATTTAGTTGCCTTAGTTCTTGAGCTCCCAAAACATCACATATCCATAGAATCATTTGCATCCAAAGTTGGATATTATTTTTTACTTAGTCTAGTAGCTACAGTATTTATTTATAAATTAATCACGAATCAGTTGTTAAATAAAATCTTAATGTAATTTTAACTATTCCTTAATAGACTAAAGTAAATGCATCAATACTTTCTTTATAGAAACACCTGAATGAAAATGAATAGATGCAAGTTGGAGTTACCTTATTGAGGTAATAATTTTGATGAACCCCTGTTTTGGTATATAAGACAATCAAATACTGCCTATTCTATGGAGTGAGTTAGCCTCGATAAAAACCCCAGGGGTTTCTCTCCAGTTAAGATTTGGAGGAATATGCTTCTTATCAATTTAAGATACATTTGATAAAACAAAAACAGATATATACTTTTGCTTCTATTCGTTTAAATTTGAATATGTTTTAAACAGAGTTGGGCACAGTTTTATTTTTTAAAAATAAATTCAAAACTTGATTGATATAAAGAAAGGTAGAACATATTCAACTGCAAACAATACTTATTTTTGAGATAAACTGTAACTTAGAAAATTTTGTTATCTAACTACTAATATTTAGAATATCGAAATAAAATTTACCTTTCTATTACTTATCAGTTTTTTTATTCCTAATTTTATTATATGTTGGTTAATTGTTTGAACGGGAATACCTTCTGATTGGCACTTCTATATCAACGTTTTGCATGCTTTATTTTACATTTCTCGTATTTTTACAATATCCCTTGAAAAGCAGCAAGTAGATTACGTAAGCTAATCATTTAAAAAATATACAATGCTCGAATTGGAGTGTAGATAGGAAAGAAAAATCAATTTACCATTTATTAGGAGTGTTCCTATATGTCATTTTGGGTAACTCAACACAAGGATTAATAAGATTCAAGCTTACAGGGCATTGATTTTTTATTTATGTATCGATGAGCTGGTTATCTAGGATTTAAAATAAATAAATCGATTTTTAAAGTTTTATGGCTTCAAAAGACATAAAGGTTCATGTAACTAAAATTAATGAATGAATTTGTAACAAAAAATCATTGTTATGAATGAAATAAATGCTAGTACAACTCAAAAGCGAACCCAGAAAAAGGTAATGTTTTAGATGGTCAGATAGTTTACAGAAAATAAGTATTCTAGGGTTTAAGAATCTGATTTAAACATAAAAAATGTTTTTTTTCATGCCCACCAACAGAAAAACCAAATACCGTAGTAAATAAAGTCAATCGAAACTTCCTTCAAGATCAAAATAATCCATGGACAACTAATCCCTTAGCGTTTAAGCAATATAATATTAATATATATTCGATAATTACACTTTCACATATCATAGCTATTTCAATGATCACATTAAACAGTGCAGAACAACAGAGTAGTCAATGCTCAATCTTATCTTAGTAAAGGAATTCGATAAAACAATAAAAGTTTCTTAGTTTACAACAACTAAAAAAATTGACAAATATAGAGAAGAATTTATAAACATAACATCAACAAATTACATTAATATATATTTTCATATAAACAAGTCTTCCCTATCGGCAGAACTCATTTCGACTTCTTCAAAACCACTGAAATTTAAAAAATGAGAAGGTCGATGGATCTCGTGGTAAAATTCTCTTGGGGTTCCAAGCTTGAGTTCATATTTCATATTAGAAGAGTGTCTTACACCCATGAAGTTATAATTCCAACAATCAGTACTAGGAACCAGGAATGAACCCATAAATCGATCAGACAACAGCATTTGAACTTTCTCATAGAAGCTGGGCATGTAGCCTTTAGGATTTGATATGGAATCTTTGTTATTCCGTCCCCATTCGAAACCGGATGGCGTAAGCTTATAAGCCGTAAGTGAACAGGAACCAGGAGTAAAACTGCAAGTAACTACAGTAGTTCGCTCACCGTCCCATGAGCTATTTTCAACCATTACTCTAGAATGAAAAGAAACATCCTGTGGAGAAAGATGTGGAAGCTCGTTTGGTTGAGTATGAATCCATCCCAAAGGTTCAAGTTCGTTAAGGAGTTCGTGGTTCGGAATTTGAGTCGGTAAATGAACAGTCTGATGCGTTCCCCATTGAGGGACAAGAACAATACACCTAATTTCCTTAACCTGAGGGTTATCGGGAGGACTGATTCCGTAGGTGTAGCCAGCGATCTGTGTTCTTAAATCGGCAATTATTATAAAGCGTTTTAGAATATTTTTAGGTAAAATATAAGTAAATCCAGTTTCCTTAACATCTTCGGAACTAACATATATGTGGTTGGTTCTTAAATGCAAATTAGTTGCAGAAATTGCTCGTACACGCCATTCAGTCTTACTTGAAAATGTTTGTCTTTCATAATTACTAGTCGTAGTAACCAAAATTTCATCACCATGAACGTTAGTAGTTCTAGTAGTAGTAGCTGCAACTTGTGTCTGATCTTTACTCTGTTTTTCAATCTCAGCAATTTGTTGTCTTTGTTGAGAAGGGGCACTAATTTCCATTCCAAGTATAATGTCTCTAATTTCAGATTGTGTTAGCGAAGCTACATTAACATTATTCTTCTTACCGTAATCAGCCATTATTAAGTCTTTTAACGCCACTTCAACCTTGACCCATTCTTCGTCACTTAAGGTGGGCCACAAATGATGGGGCTCGGTAATAGTAGTTTTATCTGGTTTGAGAATAACCTTTGTTCTTTCGGTATTTACATGGAGAGCTCGTAAAATCAGAACTAATCTTGAAAATGCAGTATAAGAGGAAATCGAATTAAGCCAATCATCGTAAACGTTAAACAGAACCATTTGAGGTTCAGTTGCCCTAAGAATCATGTCTCCAAGTTTCTCAATCCTAAGACAAGCTTGGAACGGTAATTGAAGTTCAGATCCTTTAATGACAATATTTGGGAAATCAAGAAGATGTACTTCGAGCGGATCCAACATACCTTTACGAGTCACAATGATTTGTTTCGGTTGTTCTTCAACCGGCAAAGACCTAATCAAGGCAGCAACTTCTTCAGCTGTTTTCCACTTAGCTAATTGACCTAAACGCTTCTGTCCTGCCCATACAGATGTGTGAATGATTTTTAGAAAAAGCTGACCAGTTCTAGGATTAAAAATGAATATCGCTCCGTTTATTGGCTTAGTTGTTAAATTCCCTTCGAATGTTTTATGAATTGTAACACGATACACGTTTGTATCATCAACGAACCAAATAATCTGGTTCGAAAACAGCTCACCATAATTTTGGGATGACAAATACGGTTCTGTTGGTTCACTAGAATACAACTGAAGAGCTTTCCTAACTCTTTCTCTCATAACGTAGAGTGCTGGATTTGCTTTCATAATTTTGCCCATTGCTTGTTGGATCAAAGGTTTCATTCCAGGAATCCAATTACCGAAAGCACTATGAAGATTATAAGCTAGGTCAATACCGATAAGTACACCAGTAGGAGATGGGTATATACTCATATTATCTGTAGTATAGTCCAAGAATTTAGCTCTACTATATCTCTCAATATCATGAGAATCATAGTCACCCCAACGTAGCTGAACATCTATCCAATATTTTTGTGTGGTAGCACTGTCCATGGAATCCCTAGTATCAGCGAGCAGAGAGGGTCTTGAAACATTCCATTTATAGGCTGCAAACAAAAGAATGTCGGCACAAGAACTATTCATTTTATAAGACTTCCTAGGATGTATAGTTTCTTTCTGTACGGTTTCAATTTCTAATGCATCAAGCTCTTGATCAAAGACTTGACACAGATCCATAACAATGCTTTCATGGGTCTTTTGCCACAAGTGAGCCCGGAAAATTTGGATTAATGAAATTTTAAGTGTAGGAATTTTCCCATGCATAAATATTCCAGTTAAATCAAGCTGTACCTGAAAACCTACATATACGTTTGCCCTGTTGATAGTTGGAGACCACCATAATGTAAAACGTCTGTTAGGTATTTGATTCAGCCCGGAACGTTGTGCATTTGTTAGCTTTTTAAATTTCATGGATTCTTCGAAGCCAGAAGCTTTCTCCCAAAACAATCCCTCCCATGTAGGGAAGTAAGTCCCCTTAAAGAGTGTATGTTCAAGAATGCCCTCAACACCTCCAAGAGCCTGTATCATATCAGTTCTATAATTGTTTAAATTCCATAATTTCCCATCGTGTCTTTGATGAGTCCACCAAAATGGATTCTGTTTTAATATTTGAAATTGTTTAAAATCCGTTCTAACCCTCCAACCTTTATCATAAGCCAAAGTATGACGATCTTTTTGAAATAGGGTATTAATTCTGGGTATCCCTCTATCCCATGAGTCTTCTAAATCTTCAAGCGTTAACCGTCGGTTCTGAGCTGTAGCTTCCTGACGCTTCAGTGCATACTCAGCCCAAACCCTCTGTGAGTCAATAAACTCACTTTCCCATGGCTGAATGTATCTGTACAGATTAGGAATGACTTGGTCTTCTTCATGACTCATACCTGAACGAAAATGTGTAATTCCAGTTTCTGTTTGCTTTGACCATCTCAGATCCGATTGGGGTATCAACACATGACCCATTGACAGCATACCCAAGCCACCCAATTCTTTAGGTGTGTAAAAAACAACAGGAGGGAACCTACTAGGCATCTTGGAATTTAACCCTATCTTAACTCTTGTTTGTATCTTATTTTCACATTTCACCAGAAGATCGAGTAACTCTTGTGTACTTACCACGGCCTCTCTGAAATAAGTCATTAAACCAATCAGTGCAGTATTCCATTTATTAATAATTTTAGTAAACGTAGTTGCTCCAGAAGCCATCAAAATTTGTCGTACCCTGTTGTTAAATTTCTGAATAGATGCATCATCAACTTTTAGAACACATTGCGCTGTTTTCTCTTTTGTTGATTCTTTCTGTAAATTCCACACACCATCTCTGTGGCTTACCTCAGTATTAGTAAGTGAAATACGACATTTCGGCAAAATCCGACATTCAAAACCACACATTCCAAACAACAAATTTGGGTTATCCATGCTGTAAACCATAACAAAGCTGTTATCCCAGTCCAGCCCCGTAACTGAGCGAGGTAACCTATTTGTGATATCCCAGAAAACAGCTCTGCCAAGATTAACATCATGTTTCATTAGGCGCATTCTTTGATCTCGAGGCCAACATTTTTTATTTTTATAACCAACAATGTTTTCATTATTTGGATCAGGATACTCAGTCAGGTAACGTTGAATGAGCTCACGTGTTTCGTCGTTATTAAACCTGAAAAACATATAGACTTGATCAATATAACGCGTGTAGAGCCTGATAGGGTGTGCAGTTTCAATTTCGGTGTTTTGAAAACTGAGATAATCGTTTGGCATTTGTGGGGGTCCAGCCATTTCACTCGCTCTATGAAGGCCTAATACTAAAATATCTAATACCAATCCATAATATTGTACAATAAATGAAGCAAACTGTAACCCTCGTATTATGCCATATGAATTTGTATGGTTCATATCTTTGAAATTAATAACAACGTTACTCTTTGCAGTCATATAATCGGCGATGTTATGATCAACAATAAGTCTTAATAAACGATTAAGAAGAGTTAAGTCCATTTTTTCATAAAGCTTTTCGAATTTTGTCTCAACCATAACACCACACTGGCCATCCGCAACTTCCCATACGTCCTTTAAGTTATTTATTCCTTGGCACCATTTATAAACAAGTAGAGGGGGAGGTTCCGTATCGGCCGGTTTAATCCAGGGCGGAAATAACCTTCGCTTCTCGGCTTCATACCACATATACTGATCCAGATAGGCGTCAGTGATTTTTTCAAGTGGCTCAATATCGTAAACAGGGATCAAGTGACTATAAAGATCCATGAATTCGATACTCACTTCCTTAAATGCTCTTTGAGTTAATAAATGACGTTTAATTCTAGAGAGAGCTTCATGTGGGTTATCATAAGCCTGCTCAATAAGACCAAGCTCTTCACGCTGCGATTGGTTCAGTCTATTTTTAACATTATAGGCTTCTTTCAGGCGTTCTAATGCTAAGATTAATAGTTTAGTATCGTGTTTGTATGATAAAGGAGGAAATGGTATAGGAGAGAAACGTCTACTCTCAAGCCAATGTACCGTAGTAGTATAAATTGCAACTGCCTCTTCTGCAGATATATAAGGTCCATCTTTTAAATAATTATGTTGACGCTCTTGTTCAGATTTCAGATAAAGTCTAGTTAACCGTCCCAAGTTCTTTTTACAAACAGTTTTATCAACTGTAGCGCCACGTCGGATACGCTCCCTATTGTAATGTGCTGTATTTGTCCACCAATCAGCTTTCCCTTTGACATATCTTAAGAGCATATTTTCAACCGGTATCGGTAGTCCCGGAACTTTCCATGGTATATTTGCTTTCCAGCATCTCCATGCCTCAGATAAGTGCTGGAGAATAGTTCTAGCTTTGTTTTGTCTAATACCCTCCGGCATCATATCACAAATATCATGCATGACAGCTGCCCTCAACTCTAAATCATAATGCGCTTCAACCCTCTGTTTGGTGACAGTTTTTGCCATCCCCTTGCTGTGACGACCTTCGAATTGTCTAGCTAGCAAGTTACCAAGCCACCTTTCCAACAACGGCACAATTCCTCTCATAAAAAATACCCAAACTCTCCATCCAGGAGCCCAGAAGCCACATCCGGGCCCTTTCCCTACAGGACCGGTATTGAAACGATAATAGATAATGTGCTTGAGATCTTTACACATTCTGACCTGTTTCATTAATTTGTATTTATATCTGTACATGCCGGTAAGCTGACCAATATGAGAGAAAATGTATTGCAAGCCGTCGGCCAATTGAAAAGCGTCCACATTCCCAAGACGATACTGAACATGGGAATCAACCACCAGTTTAGTTAATCTCAAGATTTCTCTACATAAATGAAACGCATTTCCAAATCTGGACTTTTTTCTTTCTTTCGTGGTTAGCGTCTTCACCGGTTTTAAATTAAAATTATAATCCAAGTGCAAATAATTAAGACTTTTTCGATGAATCAATAAATTAAGCATGTTATATCCCTGACGACATATTTGCAACCCTGCCTCTACCCAATCTAAGGTTGTTGGTTGGAAAAACTTAGTAGCTTTGAAAGAATTAAACAGACGCCTTTTCTTAAGTGATTTGGGAGGTCTATGGTGTAACGCGTTCAGCACATAGTATTTAAGTAGTTTTTGATAGGACACACGAACCTTCACGGGCATACCAGTAGGACAATGTTCCATATACCAGGTCTTAACAAGTGGTACATCTACCGCTCGGCGGGTGAAACCAGAGCGCAGATTGAAAGGCCTGGGTGCCCAAAGAAGAGCTATACCACTAGCCGTATTATCAGAGTATATGGGAGAAGCAAAAGAGAACGGTTCAATATAGTCTGGAAGAACTAAATCATCATCATCATCCAATTCGATCTCCACGTCGAAGTTCTTCTCGGTAGATCGATTCGAAATAGGATTTATCAATGGATCAAAGTAAAAAGCAGGAAGATCCGGATCCTCTGTCTTAATAAAAAGAACTGAAGGTGTGTGGTAGTTGCATATATGAACATGTTCCGTCATATTATTATATAAGAAAGGAAACGCGATCCGGTACTCAGTCCTGATGGGCTGTCTGATGATAATCTTATTAACGTCGTTAAATTCATTCCAATCCTCATCATTTAGATTGGTATCCTTAACTAGAGGTTCGAACTTGGGTCCTCCAGGTATTGCAAGGTTCAGGGCTTTTGCCGTAAAGAAAGACTTTAGATTAAAAACGTAAAAATAATTATCATCAAGAAGATCAGTCAACAACTGATTTCCTAATCTATAAAGAACTGACATAGTAGATAGGGGAAAAGTCCACTTTCTGAAAGTGGATCCATTAACAAACCTCTTATCAATTAGCATCTGTTTATGGTCATAAAACCAGTCGATAATATTAGCATCTTCGACGGGGTCAAGATCCATCTGGATGGGATCAAGGGGCTGCACGTCGATGATGTTATCAGCATAATCCAGAGGTGGTTCCTCGTCATCAAAGGGTGGAAAACGCATCCGCTTGAAATGACGACGATCACGCTTCTCCCTCCTCATCATGATCCACATAGTCCCCCACTGGGCGATGTAGTGGGGTTCAACCACAAACGGGACCTCGGTCACAAACGTTATCGCTCCAGTTATATGATACAACACTTTGCAATACCTGACCTGTTCCCAAGGCATCGGCATGTTTTCCAACAACTTCAGCAGTGCGTGGGGCATGTACTTAAGCGCTCCCAGGTACACTCGTTTATCGTGTCTGAATTTTTTGTGGGTCATGTCCCCATGGTCTCTAACTATCTTTCGAACGTGTTCTGGAGGCATATCCTCCTTCTGATTCTCAGCAAAGCCATACTTCTTCTTTACTGAGAACTTCCTGCTCTGAATCTGATGCCACTTATGGGCTTAGTACATTATTATAAAATATATTAAGCTACCTTTTTCTTTTAATTCTTCATCTGTAAGTACCTTGAAAGAATTTGAGAAATATCCAGGTTCGTTCTTGGCCATATTAAATAATCTTTAACAACACTATCTCGCATGCGATCGGTCAAATTTTCATTCTCAGCATGGCGGCTGAATGATGATATTTATTTTTTTTGTTGCCTTATTATTCCATTTTGTTCTATGATCTATTAACTTTTTCAGTTTTCATTTATTTTTTTAAAGGTATATGCGATGTTGGGCGTTGCTGTACTTTGTCCATTGGGGATTATATGATTGTCTTTCGAAATTTTTGCCTAAGTTATCTTTTATTTGTTTTAATACAAAATTTGTGAGTTATTTTCCTTAAGTCCTTTGTTCTAAAAATATTTATGAGATACGTGTTAATTTTTAAGATTTAACAAACGGAATGGTACTTTCATTAAACATTTAAGGTAAGGATTAATTCTACAAAATTTTGCAAAAACATGAATGATTTCTATCAATCAGAGCCACTGTCAAGTTAATGGATTGTTTTGTACCGCTTACTTGGTGGTAAGATAATTTTTATTGGTCATAAATGAAGATGATTCGACTGGCAAATTTTTTTCTCTGTTTTGATTTATTTTTGGCTGTTGACATTCTATTTTACTTGATTGTAGAATTTTTCTCTTCAATATACAGCTAGGTGTTTAGGAGGTCGGTTCCATGATAAGTATTCAAGCTGCGTTTCGCGATTCATGGAAGAGATTTTGTAAAAAATTCGTTTTTATCACCTTCTATATAAGCTCTTAAATTTGTTCTAACCCTCGTTTAATACATAAATACTTTTCTCTTCTAAAAAGGATTCTACTGATGATTTATATCGAGGATCGAAAAAGATTTGTATCCTAAACCCCCAGGATGATTTCAATGATAATAATATGAATAACTCTTGCATCTGTCTATAACCCTTTAAAATATTGCATATATACATACATATATTGACAGAATGGCGTATCTAATATAAGCATATTTCATAACAAATATTTTTTTAAACACTTTATAGTGCAAAGAATTTTCAAGTTAATAAGACAATTCTCTTATGCTTCGTATAACATACGTTATTGTTTGTAATATTGGAAGGCTTTTTATCAGTGCTAGAGTGAAGTGTAAACTTGTACTTACAAATAAAACCTACCTTTTTAAATATGTTTATTATTTATCATATATTCAGTATATTTTTGGCTGAAACGGATCTTAATATGGGTTATAAGTGTGGGAAAATATTTACCTTTTGAGGCGAATAGACTCTCATTTCAAACCACTAACATATCTTATTAACCGATTTACCGTCCAACTATAGAAAAACACACTTTCAATTCCGTAATATTTGCTAGAAAAATATTTCTTTTTGAAAGGATATTTTTTTATATAAACTATTTCCTAATGAAAATTTCGATTATAAGTCGGTATAAATTTTTATTTTAGAGGCATATCCTCATGTTTCGAGCGAGAAATACAAATTACACTCAAGAATTTATTCGTTACAATTTCAGAAAGGGTATTTTGTTAAAATTTTCAAAATTCATTTTGAGGAGTTTTTTCGATTATTTTTGACAAACTTGTTAACCATGATATGTTCTATGAGAACAAGATTACATAAAAAGCAGGTAAAGGTTTTTTCCTCCATAGCTAAGAAAAAAATGAAAACAAGATTACATACAATCAAGTCCTGAGCTGATACAACATCGTTGAGTAGCTGCCTCGTAAAATTTAAGGATTAATATAATTCAAAACATTTTCTCACTAGGCCAGCACAAGAATTAAAATAGAAAAGGGATCCCAACGTTAAGTCAAAAAATGTTTTCTTGGTATGCTTTCAAGTGAAGTTACAGTTTCAACCGAAAATGGAGTCATATTTAGTTATGAAAACAGGCTGGTCTTATTCGTGAGTTTTATTGGTACAAGTATCATATACTCAATGCAGTTTTATTAATTATTTTCACGCGGACACTTTCTATCTCCAGGTGTGTACTTAGCATTTTTGTTATGTATCTTTAGGGCAATATTAAGATCATGAATTTCTTAAAGTAAATTTGATATTTTTGAAAATTTAATGTTTAATAAAATTGTTTCTGTTTGCACATCCATTCTTCAGTTTTCAAACGTTTATTTTATTGCTCTTTGAATATTTTACCAATATATGTGCTCTTAGCAATTTAATTTTGATGAATTCTCCCTTTTTGAATATTATATTACCGTGCAAAGGTTAGGTTGCCCCGATATTTTATTACTTGCCGAAAAAAACCGGGCAATTTCGAAAGCTCTAGAGAAAAAAAAGTGCTCGAGAAATGGCAAGCGGCGAGGCGGATTAAGATAGTCTTTTAACTTTTAATCAATTAATAGTAGGCTACATTTGTTTTCATGTCTTTAAAATATGAGTGCTTGGAATCGCCTTCTCCTTGGATCTTTGGAGATTCAACTAAGCGGTTTCCGAGATCCTTGCATGTGAGGAGGCTGCAGAGCTGTTCTGTTGTTTCCAGGCATGACAATATTTTTGATGCTAATATTTAACAATCATGGTCATCCTGTTAGAATATATGTTAAGAAATATTTTCTTTAAATAGCAGGGTGATTAGGTAATTTTAGAAACTAAAAATTTATATTTACAAAGTTGAATATCGAAAATTTAATATATATATTGTGCTAAAATTAAAAATTTGTTATAAAACTTCAAGAGATCGAGTTAGACATGAATCCCTTTTATCTACAGCAATTCAAAAAATCTTGAAAACTTGCATGATTAAAGGTTGTTAAAATTCTTTTATGTAATTTCATCAAACTTTCTCAACCTATAACACTTTCAAAAGATTATCACTTAGAATAAAATGTTATAATAATATTTAGGAATGAGCAGTATATATGAAAAATAATTAATATATAGCCCTTTTATTTAAGTAACAATTCAACTTCTTGTGCCTTGTTTAAGTTAACGTTATTCATTATTAATTGGTGTTACTTTTTATTCATCCGTCAGATATTAGCTAAAAGAAATTTTCAATCATTAACAAAAGTTTAAAAACACTTTTTAGGTAAATTACCCTCATAGCTAAGGTTCAAACATGGATCTTTTAAATATATACATCACGTTTCTTTGAAAGCCATATTTCTCAAAAAATATTATCTTTTTCCTCTCTGTGTTATCTAACAGCATCAAATGAAGCTGTTTTTCATTTATTCTATCGAAGGGAAATCAATTTTTACTACTGATAATTTTTATATATTAATAACAAGACGAGGCCCTGAAAATCTTGAAATTCTATTTCTAGAGATTTAAATGCTGGGTACTCCAAAAATATATTTCTCCCACCATTTTTAACGTATGTGAGAAGTTCTTATCAATAGTTCCTCATACTAAACGTCAACTTTTTAAAAACCCCATTACTTCATTGGTATTACCTTTTGTAGGACAACATCACTTGGGATATACTTAGATAATTATTACATTTATAAATAAAAATATTTTAATAGTAATAATCGTTGTTTTATATTAATATAAAGTGGAAGCTGTTTCAAAGATTTAACATATCTCAAACTACAAAAATATTATTCACAATTATAATTAAAATGGACAACAATTAATGATGCAATATAGTATTGTATTGATATTTTTCTAATTTTAATATATTGTCGAGGGGAAGTTTTCTTTTTGGTTTATAATTAGGAAAAAGTGACTTTACAGGCCATATAATTTTCTTTCTTGATATTGAAATTTGTTCAAGAGAATAATACTATCTTATGAACGTAGAACAGTGAAAAAGGATATCTATATATACATAACAGTTTATTAAAAGAAAATATTACTTCTATTTATTCTTTTCAATAAACAAGTCTCCTGCCACGACTGAATAGATAAAAGTATGTGTTAGGTCGTTTCAAATCCCATTTTTACTATATTATTTCGATAGATTTCTTAATTAACTGCATGTCCAGCAATAACTTTTCCTGTTAGCTCATTCAATAAAATTGGAATCAAATGGTTAAAAATTCTGTTAAATTAGGCTTTTTTCTGTTTTTTCAGAGAAATGTTCTCAAATAAGTAGTTTCCAAAAGAATTTGAGTCCAAAAAATGTATATATAATTTAATGACAAAAAAAATTGGGATTCTGTCGTTAAAAGTTGATCTCAAGAATCAATAGCATTGATTAGGATTCTATATTTTCAACTAGAGTCCACTAAATTAGATTTCTGCTGAAAGGATTTAAATTGACAGTTTTGATTATAAAAATATTGTAATGCCATACGATCATCGGTTCTGAATGGTAGTTTTAAAATAGGTATCAAAGAAAAATGAACGGATGATCGGCACAACAGATTTTTACTGTATCTCCAATACTCCCCAACAGACATAGGAAAATATTAACATTACTCATGATGAGCTATTTTCATTGAATTTGTCCTCAGGTATGATAGAATTAAAGGTCTAATTATTCTTGACTAAAAAGATAACTTTTGTAAAAAAGTTGTGAAGTAAGAATTCTTTTTAAAAATTAAAAAACAAGCAATTACAACATAATTACAAAGATACATCTACTTACTTCGTGTAACACGACTCAGAAAGAACGGAGAATCTACTCATTCAACCTTGTTACGATCCTCTATATACTTGACAAGTCCTTTCAGCACATCTTCGCTCTTATTGCATCTCCAAAGGGACATAAATATTTTATGATCAGGTACTGCAGAGACGCTTCCTGAATATGACCTTAATAGTGACTTAGGATTCCCTGGATCCTCAGAGGATATACCATCAATAAAATTATTCAGATCTTGTTCGATCCCTCGAAGGAGCTCAAAGAAAAGTTCCGTAAGATCACTCGCCTCAAAAGCAGTGACCTCCGTCTCGCTACTGTTTTTGCTACTGCTTTCCATATCCCCACTAAATTCACTATCCATACATAACATACTTAATATAGATGAGGCCACCTTAACAACCTTATAAACATTCTACAGATATTTTCAAAAGTTCACTACAGCATACATTCTCAATATCTGTCAATCTATCAATTCTCTGATCAGTGTTTTGGTGTGGTCTATCGTCAGGTTCCATTAAAATAGGCGGCTAACAATTTTAAGTGAACTCTGTGATTGCGTACTACGTTGCATTGTGAATCTTTAGCGTATCGTTCCTGTAGATCTAAATACAATCTTTAACCGGTCAAAATGGTTATTTATGATAAAATATACCCGAAACAATAATATTTGGGGAAACCCGTTCGGGGGTATTACGTATTTGAATGATATGTGAATACATTTTCTTAAAAGAATCCCAATACACCATTTTTGAGATTAATCTTTTTTATATTCTGTAGCATTCGTTAGAACTCTAATTTATCAGAATTTTGTGATGATGCAAAGACATGGGAGAGAGAATATTATGAAAAAATTTTATTTTATATTGACTCTTATACATCCTCTAGATTTAATTATCTAAATAATGTCCACCTTTTGCTACTAGTAATGGCCGAAGATCTTTATTAAGTAAAAAATTTATCAGATTTGAGCAATTCCTACTAAAGCAAGGAAGATCGGTAGTATTCTGGAATTTATCATGATTATTCTTTTCTTCATATAATAAACGCTAACGATAATTTTTCATACAGCATAAATTGATAAATTAATTGTTTTTATCTATGGTTATTTATTTTGTATGTTTTGGATCCATCCCTTTAAAAATTACTCCCATGTACTTCGATACCAACTTGTTTGTGTTCTGATAAATTGTCAACGGTTATATGAAACCTAGTTTCACAACAACAATTATATTTCTATGATATTTTTTTTAAATTTAGTTAGGTCATATAAATTTTATTCAGGCGAATGTATCAGATTTTAATTTTGGGAAATATCTGTGTGTTTGATAACTCTTAAACTAATGCATAGGTGTAAAGGTACGCGTGAAAAACTTTTTGTGGTATAAAGAATGTGACGAGAATATCTAATGAAGCTATGAAATTCAAACCAAGAAACTTCCAACAGATGAAGGATATCCTGCATAATATTCGAAAGTATTCCGAGCATGATGTAAACAGTTTATTGAATTCTTATATGCCAAATTTAGAATGCTAAATGTGCTTAAAAAATTAGTTAAAGTTTCATACTCATTACAGCAGCAAAGAATAATTTAATTTGTCAGGACGAACCACCGCTTCCAACTGGAGCAGACGTCTCACATAGACTGACCGAATTGGACGGTCGTCTCGGGTATGACAAACCCAGTGAGTCGTAGACTCTAAATTGTCAAAAATACTCGACATTAAAAAATACGGTAATAATAATAATGCGGTGAATCCCGTCTCAAACTATTAAACATTATAACTACATAACGTGGTCAACAATCGTTAGTTTATTATCCGATCATTCCCGGATATGATTGAAATATCGTGAAGCGATAGCGTTTTCACGATAAATTATATCTTTTTAGTAAACGGAATGATTGTGTCAACACCCAATGGCAATTTCAACAATGATCCATTGATTAGAAAATTTAAATGTAATGAAAAAATACATGTGTATTGAAGGAATTGTTATTAAAAATTGTGATCAATAATGATTCTGTATAAGACATTTGAATTACATACAATATAAAATTATTTAAAATTTTACTGATAATTAAGTCATCGTTTAGATTTATTCAATCGGATAAGTTTTTTCCAGAATTAGCACCTGTTCAAATAGTAGTACATTTTTGATGGAATATATTAATTATGTTAAAAGTTTCTTCTTATAAAACAGTCAGCTAGGCTAAAATTGTCTAAAATTAAAATAAATTAATTTTTTATCTAATTTTTAAGTTAAGAAGTACTGCAGCAGTAAAAAGTGATAAAAATTAAAATATTTTTGTGCACGCTACACTATTTCCTTTCTATAATTAAGTTAAATGTTAGCTCCATGGTGTAGGATTGTCACATGATTATATTACCATTTAAAAAATTTTGGGATAAAATAATCTCTTACTCATGCTAAATCGTCACTAAAATCTCCTATTGTTTAAAAAAAATAAGTTAATTTAGGGGATTTAAGTATAAATATAAATATATTGAAGGTGTAACAAAAATTAATTCGATGTACGAATTTTATATACTATTACAAGTCAGCTCAAGTTTTTATTTCTGTTTTTGTAACTTAAAGTAACGTTTACATAAAAATAAAAGCAATATATCAATTGTTGATCGTTATGTTAACCTGGTACTCTATTTAAGCATCATATAGATAACTATTGTAAAGAGATCTATTTTATTCATAATTATAACGATCCAAAGTACCTGCAATAAATGTACAGCCGAAATTAATTCAAAAACTAATTTTAATTATTTATATAATTTGCTCATTGTTCCACGCCACAACCTGGGTTGACAGTATCGGGACATAGTATAAATTTTTAATTTTTAGTCATTATCTGGTTTACACTTTACAATAATGACCACCTTAATACATGTTTTATTAGCAAAGAAAAATAAAAAGAATAAATGTCAAGCTATACATTATTAACATACATATAAAATCGAGTAGAAAATATTTCTATCTATAAAGGATTCAAGCACAACAAATGCCTAGGAATTCTGGCGGAGTTTATCCAATAGAATAACCGATTCTTATAAAATTTTTAAATATCTTGTAGCAACATAACGAAATAATGACAGTGGTTTTACAGATTATGCGCTCTGGTACTTAACTAATACATTTTGAAAATATTAACGAAATGATTGTTTTATGAAAAGACCGATTTTCTTTAATAACTTTTGTAGTGTAGTTTTCCGTCGACTGTTTAAGGCTCCATTTTGGAAAAATATTTAAGCCTTTCCATGTTTGTCACCATCATTGGCAGATTCCGTGTTCTTAGGGAGATACCTTCATTTTCCGGAATTTTTCAAAAAAAACCGCTACAATAGTGCCACTGCAAATCAAAGGAAATTAAAAAAAAGTGGTATTATTCGCTATTGTTAGAAAAATACTGTTTCTAATAATAAATAATATTTAACAACAATACACAATATTTTTTTATCATCCAGAATATAAATTGTGCTGACAACACAGGACTACAAAAAATGTATCCGAAAGAGCGAATCATCGCTAATTTATTTGTGAAAAACATATAAGTAATATTTTAACATTTGATTACATAGATGCATTTAATTTACAAAATTTTATAGGAAAAATAATTTCAAATTTATTTCTTAAATTGGAATAACTTAAAAATAATAATGTAACGTTTTAGATTGTTTACTTTGGTGATATAAATTACTTTTTCTCTCAATTTATTAGAATAATATCATTATACAAACCATGAAATTGTTTTACAAGTAAATTAAATTCTAAAAAAATAAAAATGGCACATTTCTTCGAAATAAATCAATTCATTAATATTAAAAATAAAAAAAATGTTTTATTGTTATTTAGTTCATTTAATAAAAGATGTACGGCGTATGAACTTTCTTTTATAAAATCATGTCTGTATCCAGTAAATTTAGCATTGATGAAAATAAAAATTACACATGTTTTAGACTTTATATTAATTTATTATGTTATATAAATAAAATTTTGTGACTAAGAAACAATATTACTTGGTATACCTTATTATTATGCTAATTTAACAAAAACCTTTATCGATTTATGAAATTTCAAGTTAAGCACTGAAGATCTGTTATTTTTAGCTCATATGAGTCAATCGATCTCTCTCAAAGCCGACGATAAAAACAAAGGTATACCTCTTAGAAATTAAATACAAAGTATAAATACGAATGTTTTATATTTAACTACTGAGGACTATCTTTCTATATATTTTTAGAATAAAAAACACAAGAAACAATCAAACATATTAGAAATTGGATTATTGTTAAGATTGAATGTAATTAATCGAAAAGAATATCTTGATCACTTGCTTGAAGAGTCGTAAGTGTTTGAAATATATTTGCCCCTTGAGTGGTACAGAATATTTTTAAATCATATTATATGTTTCAAATAGGGAGAAATCACTGCAATCTGTCTCCAGTAATTGTAAATTTTAATTTGTTTTTACTTGAGCTATTTAAGCTTTTAAAAACTAATTTTCGTAATTAATATTCAAAACGTAATTTTAGGTAATTTGTTTATAATTTCTCCTATTATTTACTCACGGTAACTTTTGAAAAGGTGCTATAAAAAA
>LDMZ01039514.1:0-11382 GCA_001455285.1 Sphaeromyxa zaharoni
AAAAAAAACAGTTGTACCCTATCTTTTTTATCACGTTACCACTTATAATAAAAACGAGAGTACAAAATATAATAATACATTGATACCACTGAGCAAATGCTCGTAAGGCAATGTAAAGGTTATAAATAAAAAAATTGATAGCAAATATTAAAATTAAAAATTAAACGATGTATTAGGAAATTTATTTCAGTTGATTAAAAAAATTTTATAAACATTCATTAAATACGCAAGTATCAGTTATAACATGGGTCATAATAATAAAGCAGAACGAGTCATAAGTAAATTAAAATTGAATCATAAACTATGCAAAATAAAATCAGAAGATTTTCAGGGATATAAATTTTTTTTTATTTCAAAGTACTCTTAAGTTGTAACTAATTTTAAATGAAAAATTATCCTAAACATCCACCGGATAAATTATAGACTCTCAAAGACCCGATAAGGGAAATGTACCGCAATTTAGAACAAATCTCTCCTAGTTTCATAACGGTATTAAAAATTTTTAAAAAAATTTTGAAATTATGTAAAACCGTAATCTAACGGAAAGATCCTTAATCTGTTTAACAAACAATTCCATGTTTAATGATTTAAAAAATTTCAAGTATTTTTAAAATAATAATTCGATTAGCTTCATGTAATGATATAGATGTCTTTTTTATGTTAATAAAATGAAATAATTCCATCTATACTAATAATCGTAGTGATTATAATATAATCCTAATTCCTTCCTTATTTATTCATTAGTAAAATAATACTAAATCACTTTAACAAAATTCAGTATAAATTCCGAACATCTATGATAAAAATGTATAATCAGAATTCATACATAATAACAAAATTTTACAACTTATAATCTAATCTTTGAAATAGATCTTTCGAATTAAAGTATTATAAATTAAATCAATATACTGCATAGATAACATCATATTAGTCCGTAAATTATTAAATTTTAAAATAATAAAAAATACATATGACATTACAAGTTACTCTAATCTAAACAGTGAACATACGAATATAACAGTAGTATATACTTATGTAAATGTAATTTTATCCAAAAAATAAAATCAAAACGTAAAATATAGACATTTATATAATAGTTAATATTTCTTAATAAGCATTACTGAAAGTCTAAAATAATTTACAATATATATGTAAATAAGCCAAAATGACTTACTATTTCGAGTCAGCCGTAATAATGAAAACAATTTTGGTGATAATATAACATTGCAATAAATATAAAAAACTTATTGACAGTTAAAACAGAAAGCATATGAAATTGTAATAAAATATACCTGGCATTCTTCTCCTGCATTTACTAAAAAAAGTAATGAATAAATGGAAAAAACCATGGAAATAAAAACTTGAACAGGAAGCTAATTATAAGTTTAAAACCCATCCTACAATTTCAGTATAACTAGGGGATTAAGAAAACAGATTTTGTTGTATGATTTACGACAATTATGGAATAGAAACAAACTAACAACGATTTAAATCAAAAATGGTAACTATTCTAATTATGATTATTCATAATTGGTCTTTGCATTTGGGCATACTCCTTATTTATTAGAGTGACCACATGCCCTACTTTCAATAGTAGCTTGTAAATATTCGCAGAATAATGGTTCAGAATGTCACAATATGACTTAATAGGAGTAAATCTAACAATCTTAGACGGACGATCAATCTTAGCATCAACAGAATTAGAACAAATCTCCATGGATAACGATTCTTCAGTTTCCTATTTTTAGATAAAATACATTTCTAAATGTTAACTTCTTCAGAAAGTGAAAGGAGCTGAGACATACGAGTTAGAGTAATTTGACTGTAATGAAGATTAACTACAGAAATATTCTAGGTTTAAAATAAATTGGATAAAGATTTAAAAACATGTTGAACCATTCTATTCTTAAAGTGTTGGACTAATTTAACTGATTCATCTTCACTATTGGAGAGAAAAAACACAGGTTGGCGATAAGAAGCTTGAATAACATTTCCATAAACAGAAATGATGCCTTCCCAGTGAATCAGTTCTTTCTTATTGAAAAGCTTAAGAATATAGCTAAAGAGTATAGATTAATATAGTCTACAATAACTCGAAAGGCATCATTTCGCTGATATTTTTATGATCGAGTATTCGATGTAAAAGATCAGGCTTTTCAGGATCACATGGTGAGATCAGTATACAAAGGCAGGCTAATTTTAGATATTGTAAAAATAGTTCATGATTCGACAAAATAATTGAGAGTTTTGTTGCAGATAATGCATGACTAGCAATTTCCAAAAAAGACTCTTCTTTATATTTTAACCTCATAAAAACATTATGGTATTTAAGTTTAAGTTCCTTAATGACATGAAAGATTAATAAGAGCCAAAAACAGGATTTTTGGATTCGTCAATCAAAGATGGAGTGATTCGCTTTGATATTATTTGGGCTCGAACAAGGTCACCACCTAGTAAGCAGAGCCTAACTTGGTTAATCATAATTTCCTCCCTTTCATCATTCGGCATATTGCTGTAACATTCAACTTGAAGGTCCCTAACTAACTCAGCAGCCTCTATATACTTAAGAGTCTATAACCAAAATAAACAACCTTTAAAATTTCCTTCACTCTCTCGGATAGAAGAAAGCATACCAAGCAATCTGGCTCTTTCATTCTCCACATAAATCTATAAAAAACACATTTAAAAATGATTAAAATAGCTACATTAAAGAAGTATAGTTAATCTAATATTATTGAACAATCTCACATTTTTCATAATTAAAATAAGGTCAAATGGATTATAAATTAGCGGTGGCAAATATTTTCATTTATAAAGCATACATAACGAAATTGTTGTTCAAAGTGTAGAAAGCATTTTATCGCATATAGAAAACACGTAATGAACCAGAATATAATTTATAAAATCAATAAAATGAATATTGATGATTTTCTATTTCTAAATATATTACAATAACTGAACCAAAACAAAAATTTCAGCAAAATTCAAACTGGATTAAATCCATGCAAATTATGAATAAAAATTGTAAATAAAAACCTTAATAATCAACAAATTTATAGACCAGATAATAAAAATCAAGTACTTTAACCATTATAAATGTATATACCAAAATTTAGCCTTAAAACGGACACAATAGTGCATCAATGATATAATTAAACTAAAACTTTCGAAATAACGAACATTTGGTTTTGCAACTTTAAATAAGTGATTTTACAAAGTTCTGGAATAAAAACCAAAAAACGTTTTTAATGTTTCATAAAATGTTTAAAAGAATCAGACTATCTTAAGGAATTTCAGCACCTACTATGAACCTCCACAGGAACAATTATATTAAAAAATATATATACACATGGAAATCATTAGAACCAGCCATTAATTCTATAAGTAGAACGCCAACAAAAAATTTTCCAACGTTTTTCTGAACTTCAATGTTCATAACATTTTATGTAAAATGATCTTTAATACCCATGATACCACAAATACTGCCGTTCCCCATACACGTCACTGTATACTAAAAATTTTACTTTTAATTGAATCTATCAAAGTAAAGTGTGGAAAATAAGTGCACTTGCAGAATGATCTTCAATCAAACAATCTATTTTATAGTTCTAAGGAATTCCAGGTTCAGCTCTGGAGGTATAAATTATGGGGATTAAAAATATCCAAAAGCGAAGAATCAAACCGTGTTAAAGAGCTACTACAGAACTAACCCATAAAAATATATATATGTTTAAGGGAAGCACGATATAAAAATTCTTTTAAAATTTAATTTAACATCTGCTTCTCAATAAAATAGAATTGTTAATAGCTTAATTATGAACAAAATTACAATTTGATTAGTTTACAGTGTTTATGTTTTCATATTTTATCGATATTTTCGAATTAAAATAAACTATTTCAAAGGCACAATGCAGAATATTTTAACCATGTAATATATAACACGGATAAAAATTGGATTTATTAAAATAATTATTTATTATAATAGATCGCAGGCTATCAGAAAAACGTTAAGCTAAATTTAAAATTTCTGGAATAAATAACATTTTTTATGTTTTGATCATATCTAAAAAAAATGTCACGCATAAAAATTATAGGATACCTTTCATCAGTTTGTCCGATAACGTAAATTAAAATACTTACTATTTTAGAATCGTATTTAAAGTTAAAAATGTATCATTCTTGACTATTTTACACAGACAAAAATATGCACCATACACTAATTGTATTAACGCACTAACATTACGGCAAATAAATTATATTTTAAATTGTTAGATCAAGATATCACTCGTCCTTTTATTATATCTAATAAATCAGAACATCCCTAAACTTAATTAAAACAAAAAGGTCATGTCGAAATCATTTAAATGGAAAAAGAAAACATTTAACAACTCTTATATTTATAATATATATCTTGATTTAAATTAGTAACATAAAAACAATTAAACATTGGAAATAATTAAATATTCACTTTGTTTTGAAATAAACGACGTCACTACTAAGTGTGTATTAACAAAAAAATAAACTACAAAGCGAGAATCAAAACATAGCTCTAATTACCCCATGCATTTCATCATTATTTTTTGTGAACTTAACTATTCTTCTGATATGTTCTAAACCAATTTTTCAAAACAGAATTGATCTAACTCAGAACATATTACCTGTATTTCTTTACATAATAATCCCAATTATTCTAGAATCATTCACTATAAAATTCATTCAACAGGTAGATCCTTAGGTTTTCATTTACGTTTAAAACAGAAATATTTCTTCTTAAATATATAAAATTCGATGAAATGTCAGTAAGTTAAAAAATAGATTTGCGACATAGGTTTCTTTTTCTTGGACAGGGTGAAATTATTCGTACTAAAATGGATAATTTTTAACAGGGCCATTTAAAAAAACCTCTCGAATTCATAATTTTTACAATTTTAAACATTTTTTTGTTACCAGATATTTCAATATAAATATACTTACTCAATTAAGCTACTGATATTATTGTGACTGTTATAAATCGTTGTTGGTTTAGCAACTTACTATATATCATACCCATAAAATGAAATATATATTCGATCATAAACAGGAAATTTTTACTATCAGTAAACCCATATAATTATAGATGCATTATTTTCTGGGTTTAAAAGATTATTTCCCGATATTCTAAGATTTTTTTATTCAAGATTATACGTTTCGGCGAGATCTGATATTTAAAGTTTATTATATTTTTTAATCAATATTTTTGCAACAAACATTATGTGTCTTTTTCACTTAAGGAAATAATAACCGTAAAATTTTTATACTCAAAACTGAGAATATGATCATAAAAAATTATAGTAACTCTTTCTGTCGTTGATGCTTAATAAATTTGGTTACTCTAGAATGCGTCTGAATACAACAGTCTTCATATAGATATTTAAACATCTTTTTGCTTCTAATTTAAAATGAAGCTTCATAATATCAAACGAATTGAAGCATTTCAAATGAAATAACCTAGCCGTTAAAAAATTATATAAAATATTTATTTTGTAAAAAATTGTCTCTCTTCTTAATCAAAAACAATTTTTAAAACAATATAAATAATTTTAATATTTTATATCATGTTACTATGTTAACGTCGAAATGAAACGATTTACTTTTTTATTTTTTTTCATTCTACTAATCTTTAAAATATTAAATTTATCCGAAAATATGCTATATTCACCTCTTTTATAATGCTATAAGATACCAAATCCAAATTATATTAAATGTTAAAAAAATATTTTCCCGTTAGATTTTCCTGTCTTTGATTAAAATATTCATTTATATGTATGAAATAGATTTAATACAGAAAATCTGTGAAAATTATTATGAGAAGAATTATCAACTATTCAAAATTCTTCAGAGACTATGGCAATAGAGAACTAATACTCAGACAAAATATTCATAATAACTTAGTTTGGCCATTTCAAAAATATATGTCTGCTTAGTATAATGAAAATACTCAAAATACAAATATTGACATTATAAAGTAATTATCAAAAATTATTAAAGTTGAAAAAGTTAAACCTCAAACTACAATCACGAAACTCATGATTCGACACGCGTTGAAATTTAATAATGACAATATTAGAATAAATTTTAGTGAAATTTTAACGTATAAATACTTAAACAAAAAAATTATTTTTAGTGCCATGATTAACGAGATATATTTGATAATAGTCAAAAAATAATCCTTCATTTCTACTTTAGAATAAAAATCTTAAATATTCTTAGTATAATAAACGGGTTCTTATAGAAATGGAGTCGAATTATTCTGACTAGACTAATTTTAAAATTTAATCTGGTATATGAAGTTTTTCTAAAACATTGTAATAGCTAACAACTCATGCTTCGATCTGTTTACTCCAACAATAAATAATAATCAAAATATTATAATAGCTAAAACTACCTTATTATTCTGATCTTATTCCTAACTAAACTTAACCTTTACGAAATAGCCACACTTTGCTAATTAAAATTTTTTCACATTAAAATGAAAAATATTAATATGATTAAATTCGATGAAATTAAAAGGAACAGGAAGAAGAAAATCAATACCCGTTGGTGGGAATTCAAATTGAAGTTTTTAAAAAAATTCATAATTTCAATAAATAAAACATGATCTGATATAAATTATTTTTGTTAAAAATAATATCCAGCAACCCAACTACTGATTAAAAACTTATACTTATACTGTTCCAAAAACAAATATAAAATAATCTATTGAATCACATTTTAAATCTAGGAAAATAGCAGACATGGTTTGATTTAACTTTATATATAAAATAGTCTTCACCAATTGCATCCTTAATTCGAGAATTTCATATCACAGTTAGAAAATTTTATCTCGATAACGTTTAACAGGAATGATAACCTGCGAATAGAGAAAAGGTAACATAATTTCATGGATTTGTTAAAATATTTGTAAAAAAATCTTATTTTTCGAACAAACCACTTTCGACAATCACCCACAGGTACGTCTTTCTTACCAATATTCTAAATCGTTAATGGATGTTTTTAAAATATAAGAATAATCGTAGTCTCTGACATCTTCAACAAAAATTGTGAAAAATGATGGAGGCACAAGCTGTTAGTTTTATAAACTTATTTATTTTTTAATAAATAAACCTTTATTTACATACCATGCCACATTCAACCTCGCATTCTAATCCAAAATTTTTTATTGATATAATAGATAATAGTATTTTGGTGCAAAGCGTTTCTAATTGAAACCGTTAACGAGAACCAAGTCATTGCATTTAATTTATTTGTTTACCAATAAAACCGAAATTATTTTGCCATATTATTGGATACCTTTCTTGACATAATGAATTTATTATCAATTCATAATAAACTCAAAGAAATTTTAAAATTCTACCAGAGGAATTGTTATTATAGCTCTCATACTCGCGTGATTCTCTTCAAAATTTATTACAGCTTAAGACAGTAAAAAATAATTTCTATGTAATTGAAAATAGAAAATCGCGTAAATTATTTTATGAGTGTGGTCAATTCTAATATATGGAAACTGATGTCTATATCCTACCTTAGATAAAAAATAATTTAAAATTTTATTTTAACTGTTTTAATATCCACGCCTTTTAATAAAATTTAATCTCAAACGAAAAAATTAGTTCATAGCCTAACAAGCTGAACAATTTCGCACTCTGTAGTTTTACTTTGAACAAATTTTTATGTTAATCAAATTACATTTTTTTCAAATAAGTACAATAACATTTAACAGATATCTTAAGTCTGAGATTACCAGAATTAATCCATATGTATAGAGATTTCTAGATAGTAACACAATGTAATTCACCCCATTACATACTAAATAACAACATATGTAACATTTTATGTAAAAATATAAATTTAAGCATCTTTAAATATACAGAAAATCATGCTAATGAAGTATATTCTTTGATGCCTACATTTGTTTAACCAAAAGTCAAAGGAAAATAAAATAATCAATTTTCACATTTAAAAAAATCTAAAAATTTTGCTCCGTCTCTTATTGATTTTATCGGTAGAAATTCATACGGATTATTGAAATTAATAATAATTATTCTAACTGCTTTAGGTTGAATGATTAGGTAGCCAATAAAATATCTAAGGATTTAAGCCACCAATTTAATAAATATTATTCGAAAATTTTAAGACACGGTTAAATTGTCTCAAAAAATTAATTACATTGATCATTATGAAGAATTAAATGGCAATAAAAGAAGAATTTAGTGTCAGAGCTACCAATTTTATCAAAGTTCGAGCTAATTTCTCAAATAACAGCCTATATGGGGACAATTACGAAAGAATTGATCTTATCGAAAATACAAAAAATAAGATTAAGTTTGATTAATTATATTCCTGAATAATAAAAACTTTGGTGTCAGAATGACTTGTTCTATAAGGCTTTAAGGAAAAAATCAATCTAACAACACGAATTTTTAATATAGATGGTTCAATAGTGAATCACAACACCGAAAAGAATCTTTCTTCCAGAACTCAAAGAAATAAATGCTCTAAATTACAGAAACACGTTTGAAGATTTCGTCTGAAGATACCAGTTTATCATTCGATATAATTACGCGAGGCTGGTTAAAAAATAACTAAAACTAGATTAATAATCATTTTCCCATCTTAAGCAGCAATCAAGTCATCAATAATCACAATGCATATGAATTGGATATAACCCTAAAATATCACACAAAACAGCTAGCAGTAATAAAATTCATGGGACCCAGAAGTCAAGTCATTACGAAGTTCATTAAAACCACTGTAAGAATATAAAACTAAGAAATAATTGCTAATATCACTTAAATCGAGAATCTTAACGGAAATATATGTTCAAGTATAAGATTTGTTCAAAAATACTATAAATTTAAACGACATATAAAATATAATTAATTTATTGGCGTGTTTTATATACATAAGTTCAGTGGCCAATAACTTTTACTGATCACGGAGTCCATAATTGAATTTAGCCATTCATATGCGATACATGTTTCTATAAATTAAACTACAAACCGTAACCTGTTACCTACCTATTTTACGGAAAAAAATAAATTTAACAATTTTTTAAAGAAACCTTACATTACTTTCATAGACCTTTAACAAATTTCAAAAGAACTAATATAAAAGATTAAAAGGATTACTTATAACAGTAAACGTGTTTAAAACGGAATTTATTACTTTTATTGTTTTATCACTGAAGCAAGCAAAGATTAATGCCCCATTATGCAGAAATTTAAATCAATAGTAAACAAATAAAAGGCTAAATTTATGTAACAAAAACAAGGAACTTTTGAATCCACGAAAATCGGATACAATAATAAAAATCGCTCAAATACCTTATTTGAACTGATTGATATGAGAGTTTCGATGAGATTAATCTTTGAATCGTAACTAGATGTTTCTGCAATAAGTTCTGTTGCCCGCTGAACCATCCACGTTACAGCCTTGATTTAAACAAGATAGCGGATTAAACGAATGATAAAAACCTGCTTAAACTGTCCTCTTCGCTTGGAAAGATAAATCAGGAACTCACTAAGTTTATTCCATCTGTGAAATTTGGCGCAAACATCTAATAACTGCAAAATGCACCTTGAGCAGGAATGAAGGTCAACCAACTATTTTGTTCATGTACAACCAAATAACACGAAAACTTGACGAGCTTTTCGTTCTTGGGTGACTAATAATTCTGAAGCTCCGTCGAAATCCCCATCCTAGATTAAAAACTCAAAATGGTAATTCAAACAGAAACATTCAACAAGGTATTAGATTCTGAAATGACCTTGTCGGTCTCAACAGTAAGATCCTTTTCACGTTTTACGACATTTCCCTTGACATCAAGGACATATGTGAAATCATCGTCCTCCATTGTTCACGTAGCAGAAGGACACGGAAGTAACCGATGTGTCAACGGTGGAAGTCCGAGTCTTTGTTCAAACACACGGTTTTAGGTGGACTATTGATCTAGAATGTTCTTTCATCATGCTTTTTGCATGTTGATTGTTTTATTGTGGTCTCAAGTTCGATGAAACAGTTGGTTATGACCAATTTTTTCTGTATTAAAACTTTAGAGGTCAAAGTATCGCTGAATCTAGTCCAACCAGGAGAATTGAATACACTTTGTTATATAAAAATTTTGTTGTAATATTCTAGTTTTTATTCAGTATCTATTCTTTAAATTGCGGATATTTAGACTTGGGAAGTGATCTGTAGATATATATAAAGGTTTTTATTAAAGAAACAAAGCCAGCATCATAAATAAGATTTTAAAATCAGGGGATATACCTAACATACTTGAATTACTCTTACGGGATAAGTTGAGGGACCTTTGATGAACATTAATTTTTCTAGTTTGTGGTTCTTGGCGGTATTTCACAGGATTTCGTAAACTATTTTTAAAAAAAATATAACCTGGGTAACAAACTTAAAAACCACGCCAAGCTTATCTAAAATTAGCTATGTTTATGATGAAGAAAATAAACAGATTCATGAATACTTTATTTTCCTGTATATATTTAGAAAGGGAGAATGATAAAACCTCATCCATTACAGATATTTAGTTAATTTTATAATGTAACGTTGTCATCAAACGTTGATCTCATGGCATTAGACAATAGAATTTGAAGGGTCACCAATACAAGATACTCTAAGATACAATGCATGTAAAGTGTTATAGAACAAGTGTGCATTAGAGAGTTCGAATAAGAAAAAATACTGCGATCAATTACATCATTTAATTGTAGTATTTTTAAATATAATTTTATGGTTGTTTAGGTTTTAAATCTCTTCCGTTCCAAACTGTAAAGATATTTTTTACGTCTATACACTGCTCTCTTTATCTTACCTTCTTATCTATCATGCGAGGGGTAATAATGATTCAATAATTGTCTTTAATGTTCTTTTAACAAAGTGATAAATCTCATCATACATTTTATTCATAAATTATTCAATAGGCAGCGGATTCTATTACTATTCTCCACATTCTTGTTGAAAATATTGTTCTACTCACAAATAAGTCATGCATAGATAGTTAAATTTTTATACTTTTTGTTATTACATTTGGATCCTAATAAGCGCCATTGTAGATCCAGTATAGTGGGTTCTAGCGTTACGTATATAATTCCGTAATAAAATGGTTCTTGAACGTTCTAGTCCATACGATCTTAATTATTGTTTACCGTTAAATGACGTTTATTTTCTGTGTTCAAATACTCACAAGGGCTCTTTTACTCCAGTTTGAAAACATTGCAGTCAAACTTAAAAATATGATTTATGGATTTTGGCGGATTCCCACGTTGCGTTGGAATTCGCGTAATAATAGTTGCATAAGGAATATCTTCCCGCTGGGGGACGATATTC
>LDMZ01039516.1:0-11619 GCA_001455285.1 Sphaeromyxa zaharoni
AAAAAAAAAATAAAATCCTATAATTTTATATCCAGATATTTTCATGATTAGATCAGCTAATGCAAGGATTATAGTTTAGGTAGATTAATTGATTAAGTACATAAACCAGCGTTAAAATATTACAGTTTTCTCTTATAATAACAAAAAATACATAAATTATTTTATTTATACACTTCATGACTATATAAATTAACTATCTATAAGATTAAAATTTTTATTCAAGGGAACAGAGCTTGTTGCTATTCCTTATTTAATGAAGTTTCAGAGAGCTTTATTTGGAATGTTTTGAACAGATTTTCCTGATTAACTTAAAGGGAAAAAATGTCATATGACACTGCAGTAGTCGGATAGAATAGAGAATATCGTGACTTTCGATCCAGTTTGTAGTAGTGAGTACACATGTGTTATAGATTTTTAAATTATCATAAAATTTGAACAGCGATCTCTCTATAAAAGATTAGAATTAACAGGAAATTTTTTAAAAATTTATAATCAACAGTGATTAGTGGATTGGATCTAGGCTTAACCAGATTTTTTAGGATCGACTTTCTTTAATAAGGATTCTACATTTAAATATTTTTTTAAACTTGAAACAAAATAAGGAATTTAAAAAAATTTAATAAAGTATTTTTTAAGATTCCATTAAACATTTCAATCGACAGTACCGATTACGGGTCCATTTTCCCTTGAGATACCCTTAAATAAATAACAAAGAAATATTGAAAGAAAAAAATTTATTATCGATCCATTTATAAAAAAGATTATCAACCAAAAAAGCCGCTTTGATTCTCAAATAAATTATATAAATGCAATAAATTCCATTATCGATTTTAGAGTTTCTTTCGTTATATATTTTATATAAAATCAGTCTCTAATACGGCGCTGTTTTGGGCTTTCCATGATCTCCTTTGGGGCCTATGGAACCCAGATAAAAAACTTTGATGAATAATTTCATCCATTAAAAGTTGAATGATTATATCGAAACATATTGATAAGTCAATTCATGGCCATAAATGATATACCGTGGAATATACACTATCTAGGCATATTCTGCATTTTGATCTTTCATTCTTTATTTTGAATTTGTGTGTAGAACCTCCACACTTGTCAGTTCGTATTATTTTCTGACTGGAACAGTTTGAATAATTTACTTATTCAGACTTTCCCGTTAATCATTAGTGAAAACACGTAACATTTAGAAAAATTAACTAACTTTTTCTAAGCTTAAATCAATAAATTTATGACATTTATAAACAAAATGTTTAACAATCAATTATATTTTAATCATTAGAGTTATGAAAATTCCAACATTTTTAAACTTTTCGTATATATATAAGTAGAAAATAAGCTTCTCGGCAAAATTTCATGACAACGTTAAATTAGTGATTTATGCATGAATAACGTTTATAAAGATAGTGCTCAAAATTCAGATACTATATAAATTTTTGTATAAAATATATCAGCTGGTCTGAAATAGTACACATGACATTATGATTTCCTTCAAAAACATTCACGACCTTAAATCAATTCTCCCATTTCACATATAGAATTATCATGCTTTATGTAAGGTAGAATGAGATCGAAGGTTATGGGCTAAGAGCGCAAACACTAGGGACGGAGCCCTGGACGTAAACACGGAACGCGCCATTTTTTGAGAAAACGTTAAAATATATCGATTGTACATGAATGGCAGTCAACTTATACATGGATATATACAATATTTCAAAAATTATTCCAATATTTTCGATAGATTTCTTTATGAATAGCAAAGAACAATCATATAAACTGAACATCTTCATTAGGGGAACAAATATAGAAGATCCATAAATTATTGAATTCTACTTGAATATTTTTTCTGCTTCAAATAGCCATAGAAATATCTTTTTGTAATCTTCAGACAGAATACGGCATTGTGGTAACCTAGTTGTTAACTCTAATAAAGTTTCAATCGAGCATTAGGCTTTTTACAAGGAAACAAGTTGTTTTTCTTTTGTCTGATCAATTCTAGTAATTCACGGTACATATAATCTCGATAATGAAAGAACTAATCGCAAAAAACAGATAATTTACATTATAATAATAATTAATAGCCATATGCAATATTACTAACGATTTTTATACAAATCTATTTTCAAAAGTTAGTTTAAAAGCTTGGTTACGCTAAAAATATATAAAAAACATAATACAGAAATGTAAGAAACTTTTTTTTGTTATCAAATATAATATTTTTATAAATTTATATAATAAATTCTGGAGATAACAAATTTTTGTCTTATATCCTTTCATTTGTACATATGTTAGAAATATATATATGTAATGTTAGTGTCTTCAATTAATAGCAAAAAAATTTTGTTTGAGTAAATTTTATAGATAAAATTATTATTTCCATAAATACATTTGGTCATCTCCACCAAAAAACTAAATTTAAAGTAATTTTTATAAATAGAACATAACAGTGAAAATCCCTCCTAATATCCCTATAAATTGATCTCAAAACTTAAAAAGTTTATCACAAAATTAAAAAAAAATGATTTAAATTAATTTGAAGTTTTTATTGATAGTTCAATTCCCATGTTAAATGTTTTCTTCCAAAGATTCGAAAATTAAGAAAGAATACGTACTTTTATACAAATTATTACAAACGACTTAAACTGGAAGTGATAGCTTTAAAAACAAAACCATCACAAACAATGAATTTTATTTGAAAGAAGCTGGAAATCAATTTATTTGAATAAAGATCAAATTTTAATCATTTGCGTATTCTTTAAAATAAAAAAATGAGCGTAAAATATTTTACTTATAATAAAGCTGATAATTATTACTTTCGCTCTTGGTCTCATGTTAGGATTGGACAATTATTTGAACAAATTTCTTGTCTATTTTTTAACAAAACAATAATCCTCAGAATAATTGCATCGTACTATAATTAAAGTTTGATTAAATAATTTAAAAACGTATAATTATAGCTATTACACTAAACAAATTATAAATCTTTAAACAAAATAAACTACTATTTTTATATTTAGATATTTGTTGACAAAAAAGTGTTTAAATAAAAAATATACAAAAATAGTAGGAAAGGGATAAATATTTTTTAATGAATTAATGAATAAAAATAACAAACCTTGAACAAAGGAGGTGACAACTGTTCCATGACGTCACGTTGCAATTATTAGAACAAACGAAAGTTTTCGTCCTTTGATTTAATATTAGGTAAACAAGTTATGAACTTTTTTTAAAATTCAACAATACAACAATATCATTTGTATAATTTTAAATTGTTTGTAATTATATATCACGCGAAAAATTAACAGTGGGAACAATCCTCTCAAAATATTATATTTTCATATAATAATTAATTTTTTTATTATATCAACTCTCTTTAAAAATTAATCATAAAGTGGAATAAATATTCTTCCAAGTCGATAACTTTCTCCCAAATTAGCTAACGTTTCCAAAAAGAAGCAGGGTACTTCGATAACCAATGTGACAATTTTTTATCTATCTCAATTCGTCGTAAACAAAGCCATCGTGATTTTGCAGCCCTACAAAATAATCTAAGCTGTCACATGAATAGATGAATTTTGTATGCAGTAAAAATAATAGCGATATGACTATTAAAGTTGTTGATGCTTCATTTAAGAACCTAATTTGGGTCTAATCAATGATCAATTCGAAAATATATAAAAATAAATGTTATTCCAAGTACCCCCCACTGTGAACAGATGCGTATTAAAAAGGGATTGTGCCGTGGCGGGACGTGGCGGGCGGAAAAAAGATCTGGATCTAATTCAATTACGACTAGCTTTTACACTTACCTTCCAGCTGCACACATGCCCACTTTTCATTACTAAATCCCAGCTTGTTATTGGCTGCTTAGCTCAAGATATTATCGTAGTATATTTCTTTCTATTTTGATTTCACTTGAATTCTTATCAATTTATATTATTATGGTAGCCTTATAATAAGAAATAAATGTTTAATTAAGAGATATGGTTTTCTGAAAACCTTAAAACAGCTACATAGATTTATCCTGGATTTTTCAATTGTTGTTTTTAAATGTATAAATATGCAAAAGTAACTGATTTTTTATTTATAAATTCATGAAACGTTTTATAAAATATAATTAGTCACGTTAAATAATATTAGAAAAATAAATGCAGAAACATGGAAATTTTCTAGGCCTCTCGGATCTTCTGAGGAACAGGGACACCTGAGTTTATCAGTTTCGACTTCCGTAGCTTAAAAAGAACAATTTCACACTATTTTGCTGCTTTAAACATCCCTTCAATTTTATATAATGTTTTATAAGATAATGAAGAATTTTATTCACAATATCTTGTATATAAACCTTTTGTTAAAAATTTTGACAAGATGGTTTACCTTTAAAAATATGTTTATATCTCTATAAAATTCAAAGTGATATGTATATTTGCTTCAATAAATCATGGCATAATATTATTTTTTCAAGGTAACAATCGAAAATAAAAGCACCTACCTTTTGACTTTGAGTTATGGCTAATAACCTATATAATGTAATAAAAAATATTACTAAATACATTTCGTTGTTCCAATGAATTATGATAAATCAACAAGATTTCCTCTTGTACTATTCCTGAGGCACTTTGTGGTTTTTAATTCAAACCTAAATAATGGTCATCTTCTTTCATTCTTATATAATAAACTTTTTGAAAATCAGAGTTTATTTCCAAATGAAGATGAAACATAACAACAATATATATATTCTAATACGAATATCATACCATTGTCTAAAATCTTATCTTTCTGAATGACGTAGAAACCGCAGTATAAAAATTCTTCATTTATCGTGATAAAAATACAGAAGTAAACCAGACTTCAAAAGATATGCTTTAATTGTTTTTATATTCATAAAATACTATAATAGTTTCTAATCAAAATATAAGCAATCCAAAGGTTTCCCGTACATTGCGAAAAGCTCAATTCATTAATTTCTTTTATCGTTTATGGTCGCTTCAAACACAAAAAAACATTTTTTTTCTACCTTTTCTTTGACGTGGTGACTCATAAATTTGTTTTTCTGTATTATATACAGCACTTAAGAAGCAATGCTTTAATTCATATGATATTGCATAAAATGTATAATTCTTCGCATAACGATCTGGATTTAGCTCCTATATGTATCTTGGTATATATAAACGATAAAGATGTGTAAGGAAAATTGAGTATATATAAATTTTTTGAATGGAATATGCCTGGTTATAAAGAAGTTTGGTAGCTGGATTAAAAATGGACGGTCGCTTTATATACAGAGATTCAATGTTAAAGTGCTTATGTAAGCGATAATTCGTTTACCACATATTCCTTCCATAAATAACCCCAGATAGGTGAGATATTTGATATAAGATTTTTTTTATACAAGTTAGATGTATATGGTTTAACACAGCAAAAACGTTGCTCGCTTTTTTGTATCAGCCCTCCCATATATCATTATTATTTACATGTCAAATTAATTAGGTGAAAAAATGTTTAAAATAAAAATCTTTTCTTAACCTCCCCAATTTTCATTAAAAAATATATTTGAACAAATATAAAAAAAATTTTAATTTGATCAGTCCAAGAACAAAAACTAGGGCGAAAACGATTCCAAATTTTGGTAATTCTCGATACTTCTCAAAATTATCTATAATCGAAGCTGAAACTAAGGAGATTTTAGTGTAATAAGAAGTTATGAATAATTTAATAATCATCCAAAATATTTCATAAAATGCCAATATTTCCCCAATTCCGATAGAACAAGGTAGGGAAGTAGAGATTCTAAGCTGTATCCATTATTTTTTCCCGTTTACTTAGAGAAAAACTTGATTTAAACACTTAGAAAAAGAGTAAATACGAAATATTAATGACGTCATTACATATGCATTATTTTTCACATATTTCATTTTGCATCACCACAAACAAAAAAAAATTTAAAAAATGCCACCCAAATTCATAAGTATTAAAAATTTAATAATATTAAAAGTTAAAACTTAACAAAATGACTAAAAAATGGTTTAAACAGATAATTATTAGGGCAAATAATTTATTTTTTCATATTAGACTAAAAAATAATTATTAATATATGTTTCTAAATGCAGAATTTGTTGAGGAGAATTTATATTGTCGTAACTTTTCGTTAAGATGATTTAATTTAACCACCTGCTGCGTGGATTTATTAAGCCTAAGATTTAGTTTTAAATGAACTATTATAAATATAGGTTCTATCCTCAGGTCGGGCATCATGATAAGATTAATGCATATTTTAGAACCTGGGGGTCCCTAAGAGGCCTCGACATTATAATATTTTGTAAAATAAGTACAACATCAAAATTAAAAAAGACATGCTTATACCACTTTTATCGGTATTGGTCTGTATTGAAAATGTCAGTATTCATGCTTTTGTTTCAAAATAAAGTAAAAATAAGGCCGGCTTGATTAACGAAATATAATAATTTACAAATGGCAGATTGAGGGACTGATGGTAGTTAATACTTTCACCTAACGTTTGGATTAAGGTCACTTGATTTATAGATCTTAAAACTGATTCAAAATGTTAATAATTGAAGATTTTTATGAATTTGAATAAGAAAAATGCATTCTCTGAAATTTCTTTTGATACCAGATTCGATGGAAATTCATTATAACTTTTTTCTAGTACATGAGCCAATCGAACCTTAGAATAGCATTGACGTTCATATGCCTTTAAATGGGGTTTGTGTTAAGCGCAGTATGTATTTCTATATTTTTTGTTATCTTTACATAAATTTATTTTGTTAATGGTAACTACTATTATATTAAATATAAAGCTTCATATATATATTTTTTTAAACTCGTACCTTCAGTTGAAGGTATTAAATTTTCATCTGGATTCCCAGTTATGTTCCTGTATTTTTATGCATCGAATAAAAAAATTCATTCCGTAGTTTCTTTCATAATAATTTATTTAAAGTAATATAAATTAAGAATTAATAGATTATTTAATTTTAAATAAGTTGCAATTTCGACTCGGTCATTAAAATACCTTTATATAGCTAAATATACAACAAAAATTCCAGATTTAATGAACCAGCACCTAGTATAGAAAAAATATTTTGAATGAAAATACAATTTGAATATAAATATTGTAGAATCCTTAAAATTAAAAAAATTTTCTTTTTGTTCAGTATAATTATATATACTCAAGCATTTTTAAGATGTCTTTTGGTTGTATCAGTCAAAAACATTCAAAAGGTTAACAGTATTTTAATCCAAACGAAAATTAGATTTGTAGTTTTCCATTTAAAAAATATAAATTTTCAATCTAATATCCAAACTTAAATTTTATGAATAGAATGCTACGCAATTTTTTTTGCAAGATTTTGTCCTATTTAGGAAATATCTATGTTACTACCAAAAAAAAGAAAAAATTGAGCCAAAAATTTACGATTGATTAGGTATTTAATGAATATTATACAATTTCTTGAATACAAAAATAAAAAAAACAAAAAAAGATCCACTACATCTTATTTCAAAATGATTTAAATACGATATAAAAATTTTTAAATTATATTTGACAATATGTTTCTTCAAAGTTGATGTTGATACAAAACCACACAACCTCATCCAAAACTAAACCTATAAAGTGATTAACAAATGCTGACTGAATCTGCTGCCCAGTTTTAGTTTAGAAAATTTCTTGTAGATTATAATTTTCCTTATAACCTCGTTTAATCATTTTTTTAGCTTAAATTATCTTAAAAATCAATGTTTTTTGAGAGGACCAGGGCATTTGCTAACTACCTAACTGCCTTGCTTTATAATATTATACCTAAACCCGCACCAGAAGTCTAAAATCAAAAAAGTAATCTGAGTTTTACACTTTAATTTTAAAGATTTTTTTTAACTTTTAAATTTATTTGAAACAGATTATCATATGATTTTTTTTAACCAAAGAAAATTTATTAATTTAGTGGGAACGTCTGGAACCTTATTTTCGACCATAATAAAAATTATTAAAGTGATTATGTACTCGAAATTTCTATAAAATAATGTTTATTTTACCGGAAATATATGCTTAAATGTATTATAAAAAATTTTTTAATATTGAAAAATCTTACCTAATAGCTAAAATCCTATTATTCTTCGGACAAAAATTGTCCTTTCCCGTTGTTAATAGTATGAAGTTATTATTTATTCAAATCATGTAATGGGATTCTTTTATCCAAGATTATTTGTTAAAATTTTATATAAAAATTCCTTAAAAACAGGGCTTGCCAAGCTTAATATTTATTATATTCATTAAAGTGATAAATATTAAGTAATCTTTTGGTAACGTATATAAATCTCAAACCTGATTACCTACCGTTATTTAATTTCTGTAAAATAAATTCATAACATATGGAACTTTTCATTAGTGCATCAAATATTCCGGTGGTTTCTTGAAAATATTAATTTCCAAAACATATATCCGTGTACTAATATGAAAATGATAGTGAAAAATAAAATTTATAGACTGAGCTCAATATGCATACAAAAAATACTATAAAAATTCAGTTATAATTTATGTTTGATATAGCAAGGATTAATCTATAATGTAACACCTTTTCAGTTATGATAATGAGATTTAAATTAGTTTTAACAATTATTTAAAATTAATCGGCTAATAACATAAGGTATAGAAAAATAATCTCAGAAGTCGTAAAAATATAATAATACTGTAGATCCTATTGAATCATCCAATCATGGGGCTTAGAAAAATAGGCCGAATTTGGAAAGAAATATTCTTTAAAAAATATCCCTAATAAATTTATCTCAATTATTTTAAATTTGATTTATTCTATAAAAACTCAGCCCCTTCCTTCAAAATATTTTTGAATTATTAATTATTAGGTTTTCAAGTAGGACACTTTGTTAATAATATTAAACATTTTCAACAGCAAGATTGTTTCTTTGACTTCGTTCAAAATTAAAATAATGTATTATTTCTGCCCTTGTAGCGTTTAATAGAGTAATTTAATATTTCTTCAACTTATTTAACTGTACAGTTATTGCTCCTTATTTATCAGGCTGCGTATTATTTTTATACCTTTAATTGATTGAATAGAAGTAATAATCATTCTGAAATTGAGAGTTTAAACTGAAAATCCATTATGTTAGTATTTATATGGTATGTAATCATTAATAATTGACTAAATTTTTACTAAAGATGAACTTTACCCTATATTTAACCAAACAAAAATAATAAATTTTCCAAAATACATAGTTCAGAAGCTTAAAATGTTTAACCTGTTCATACTCCAGATATTCTTGAACTAATAAATGTTATGTAATTTTGAATGTGCCTACACCTTGAAAAAGCATTTATATAAAATATTTTTAAACAATTTCACGGTTAAATTAATGTGTTCTTAATTATGTTCGGAAAAAATTTAGGTACGTCATCTACTGGACAGTTATTAAAAAATTAATTGGATAAAAGAATTTAATGCAGTTCCAAGGGATCCTTGAGGTCATCAGAAACCCACGCTGGGAACTCTAATAAACAAGACGAATTAGACATAAGAAAAAATAGGGACTGTCGCGGCCTCTTAGGAAGCTTAGAGTCTCTATGATAGGAATCAAGCCCTGAGTAATGCCATACTGAGGAAAGAAGTTATATTTATAATAGTTCATTTAAAACTAAATCCTAGGCTTAACAAATCCACGCACCTGGCGGTTAAATTAAATAATCTATTTTTAAATAGCCTTAACGAAAGGTTACGACAGAGACATTCCAAAATAACTTGTTTCAGTTAATATAAGGGGATTCTCTCTGTCAGGTTATTACAAAATTAATCTGAGTTTTAATAAAAAATTCCTAAGAATTATGCGTTATTTGATTCTATGAATTAATAAGCAAAATACAATGACGCCAGAAATCTTTCAATATACTATTAGGAAAAAATAGTTGCATAACTCGTCAGATTAAATTAAAATATTAAAAAATAATCGAAAAACATAAAATTAAAATTAATAAATTTAAAAAAATATTCTAATCGTTTAGATCAGATGATAGTATGATTAATACAGCGTCTGTGCTCTTAAGCAACACATTATTCACTTAGTTGTCTATTTACTTAATTCTAATTACTTTATTTTACAATTAAAATGAATGATTTGTCAATCCATCAATGATAACGGATTTATCGTAAATTTATGGATTAAGGTTAGTCTTCTACTTATATTTTAGTGATTCCCAAGGTTGTAGATCTTCCATTTCTATAAATATGTAATACTTTTAACGTAAATTAATTTCTTTTATGATATTGATCATTTTTTTAATAACGAATATTGACAGTACCAGAAAGCTATAAATAATCAATTTACATGTACTTATAAGACCTCTGTTAATACCAGCTGGAAAACACACTCCATTATCGAGAAGGCAAATATTATTTAGAGTTAATCTGCAGCAATTATTTATAGTGAATAAGACACTTTTTAATTGGTAATGCACTAGATTTGTATTCTTTAAATTTTTTCTATAAATTGCTGTTCTTAAATACATGTATGTATATATAGTATAATATTCCAAGTAATTTATAATATAAAAAAATATTTTGAGATGTTTAGACAAAATTTCCGATAATAAACGTTATTTATTTTATAATATAAAAAAGGTTTTATAAAAAATTTATACCTCCTCACTTTTTTTAATGTACTTTCCTATCCAGGTATTGCGAAGCCTTATAAAATACCATGATTTATAAAAAAGATTTTATTTTAAAGTATTTATTATGAATAAATAATCGTATTGTTCAAATCAAAGCTTTGTAAGGTTTAATATTTATGCGGATAGAAATTGATCCCATAATATGTTGATAACTAAGATTTTAATCTTTTCATTACTCTCTCGTTTTTAGGTTTAAAAATGGTATAATATGATGTTAAATTCGTATGAATGCGCATTCATTGTATCTAAGCTTCTAAGACCTTTAGATCGACGCCGTTTCACAAATAATGCTATAATGCAAACCATTTTTTAACAATCGTTTAAGCATATTAAGTTAGCTTGAATTCTATTCTAGTACAATTCTAAATTTAATTTTTATATTAAATATTTCTTTTTTTTAAAGATAAATATTTTTAATTAAAATGTTTTGGTCGGTAACAAAAGATGTACAAGATATCCATTCAATAATTTCTGTTGCATAATTGTTGTGTCGCCGCAAGTCAACGGCCATTGGCGGGCGGAAAAGGAAAATAGGAAATTACTTTTTTTACTTTAATAGATTAAATTTAGAGTTATTTTAATTATGAATTATGTGAAGTTTCGAGGAACAAGATCTCTCTTTGCCTTGTCCACCTCGCAGGTGACATACCCACTGGGTTACGGTGCATGTATAAATGATTTAGCTTTCAACACTTCTTAAATATTGAAAATTTGTTAAACCGATGAAAATTATATGGCAATAATTAAAATTAACTCATTATCGATAATATTTTTTTAAGTGGATTTCTTTGATAAAACTATAGGTTGACATGGACGAAAACAGCACAATTTTTTTCCATAGTGTATTTTATGGGTGCGGCACTGTTTGGAAAAAATAAATCATACTCTTTCAAATTTAAAACCAAAACTTT
>LDMZ01039537.1:0-13244 GCA_001455285.1 Sphaeromyxa zaharoni
GATATTATTTTTTTTTAAACATAGCTTGTATATTTTTGGTATATATATGGATATGTAAGTTTATAGATATTGTGATGCCTTTATTTGGCAGAACCGGACCTAATCCGCTTTACGCACATGGATAAGGAAATTCGAGAGCCTAGATCTCCGAATATCCAATGATTCGGACTTTACAAATTTCTAGATGACATTGCATAAATACAAAAACTATTAATGTATGTAAAAAGCAAACAATAGTTCTAGCTGTCCTAAACCAAAAACAATAATTTTATCCTAACCTCACCGCGAGGTCAACGTTATAATAATCAGAGTCTTTCCGACATAAGGCGGCTAACTCCGATGAGATTATCAATATCGTCAGCATTAGGTTGTTGCACTGTAATATTACTTTGTTTCAGACAGAATATCTCAGATAAATAACATAATATTTTTTAACGAATTTCAGAAGGTAATAATTCCTACAACAGTGCGTGATGAATTATTATTTATTCGTTTACATGTTAGACACTAGAAAATAATCAAAATGAAGAAGCTCGAAAAAATATTGAAATATCTGTTAACAAACTCAAGAAATGCAAAAAATAATAGTTAAAATTCTAAAAATATTTTTTTCCTAAGATGAATAGAAGAAGGCATTTAAATGAGCATGTAAACTTCGCGGGTTCCTTTATAAATTTTATGTGGTTAATTATTGTATCAAATTTCTTTTATTTTCTTTTTTTTATTTTGAATGAGAGACATTAGTGCGTCAATATTAATAAATTATCTAAAGGGATTATATTGCGTAAAATATGTTCCAAAATTTATCGATCGCCCAAAGGTTTAATATTTAGAAGTACCAAATTTACTGAAATCCGTAATAAATAATTAATAAAAATTATTATAATATGCCGTATCATCTCTGATTGAAGGCTTGGTGGAAATTTTTGTTCGTATGTTAAAAGGAGGAACAGTGAAAACCAAGAATCAGGGGAATAAAATTTAATTGGCAGAATTTTATGCTTTGTATTCAAGACCTCAGGTGAAAATATAATTATTAAACAAGGAAAAAGCCCATTTATATTGTTTCGAAGCGAAAAATAAAATTAGGTTTTTGATCGATTGACTCTGTCAGAATTAAACTGTTATATTGCATGTGTTAAGGAATGAGTTCTGGTAAAGAAACTGCTGGGGTACTAGGAAGTAAAAGTTCTGAGAGGTAATAACAAAATTAGTAAAGGTTCTATGTTTAATTAATATCAAGGGGAGAAAGTTAAAATCCACTTATATCAGCTATGATTAAAAATCTAGCAGATTTAAAATTTTATTAGACAAAGAACCACGGAATATGTCAATAATTTTGATTCCGTTGAAAACAATATTAGGCTCGCCAGACTAGCAAGACTGAAGACTTTTACCGTAGTAATCCGATATATTTTAAAGGATAACTTACTGTGCGTCAGTACGACAATAAACGATGGCATATAATTAATTATAATTTTATTGCTTCCATATGATTGATATATGGAAAGAACTATTCCACTTGTTGAAGACCGAGGGGGACATACTTCATTGAAATTGGAATATATTATAAAAGAATTAGAATTTAAAAATTTAATCTTAATATCCTGTGACCGTTTGTTGTAAACTCATTCAATCTTCCCAAAAATAATTTAATATCTTCTACCTGGAACGTTTTATATATAAGAAAAATTATAATCTATTTTGATTTTTCATGCATGCTTACTGTATTTGCTGACATTTTCCTAAATAAAAATAAGTAAAAAGATTTTTCTTAAAAGATGTAATTCTACAGTTACAAAGTTTAAAGAAATGTTGGATTATTTAAAATATTTACCAAAAAAATACTGAATTGAGTACTATTTTATATATGTCTTGGTTTAATACAAACATTTCAAATTAAGCCACTCTCTTAATTAAAGAAATTTGACATATTTTTTTCTCTCAAGTGTAGATTGAGAGTATTCATACCTATTTTCCAACAAATTACTCTGATTTTTAATGATTCAACGAAATCCGTTTTACCAAGTAAACAGAAGGAATTAAAAGCCTGAAAAATTAAACAGTATATTCTATTTGAAAGAATATGTTCATTGCATTGAAATGTATTTCACATACAATTAAGATGTATGAAATAAAAACCATGAGGTGAACCAATTTTTTTTATATCTACATAGAATTTTTTCCCATTATTTCAAATTCCATTATAAAAGCCTTTAGAGCTTAACACAGTATCAAATTGACGGAAAATTGATTATATATGGCTTAAATCAAAATGCAAAGGTATTTCTTCTGAACATTGTTTTAAATCTTACCAGCGAATAACTGCCAATAGAGTTCAACTTTCTACAGTATTTCCAATAAGCCATTTAGATTCTTTTAAACTTTGGTTTGCCTTGTGTCAAGGATAATAACCCCGATGAAATAAGAATAACAAAACTGAAAACTTATCTGATTGTGCATGTAAAAAGTAATTATTACGTAAAATTACTCTTTCTTTATTAAAGTGAATATTCACTCAAATACCAGGGCAATCTTATTTTTTGCTTTGGGTATTCGTCAGGGTGATTTTGTTCACATGGTTCGCAGACCGTATATTAAACATTTGAATCAGTTTGTGTAGTATATTAAAATTATTGTTGATTCGTAGACGATTAGTATCGAGATTACCAAGCAGCATATTGGGGACAGCGGTTGTTGAGGAAATGCCAGAAATTCAAGATGAAAAACTTTCGTTTCCTTCGAATATTGGAACTTGGATAAAAAAGTTTGAACTTGTTGATCAAGCGAATGGATGGAAAGGAAAAGCAAGCTGGCTGCATTCCTGCCCAAATGGAGGACAGCTCGTTAAATATGTATTTTTAGAAGCCTTTCTGTCAGGACGAACCTTCTGAAACAAACTTTTTGAATTAAAAACATGGCTACATACGTTACAATCGTCAACCGTTCAGGTCTCTAGCTCGTACCGGGACTTCCACAACTTGACTTTGTTTCCTGGTCAGAACAAGTCAATTTTTCAGCGAAGCTCTCTACCATATCCCAAGATTTATATCTAACATTAAGGCCGAATAAAAGGACTTTATGATTAAGCAACGTATTTTTTCTTCACTACCTACAAACATTGGGAACCAAATCCGAATTTGGGGCGACCTAGACTTAAGGCTCTTTGCCAAAGAGCAAATACCCTTGTGACACTCAAAGCAGCGACAATCCATAACAAAGCGACAGATTTGCAGGAAGAAACGAATTGGGTTAATAAAATTTCCCATCAAAGAAGGGGAAACAGCCACACTGAACGAAATCTAAATAGAACTACGAAAACTCATAGTGAGAAACAACGGATCATTTTGAAAGGAATCTACTTACGAGTACGCAAAGAACCCCCACCATCGATGCGGATTGTTTAATTACAAGACTAAAAAGTGTTCAGGAACAGTTAATTGACGGATATGCCACAAACAAGGGCATTGCAGCCGAATATGTAGACTTCAACATTTCAATAGTAATAGTAGTGCTAGGGATCTTCAAGGGAATGATTACATTTCTTCTACTTTTCAAACCTGTTCAATGCCCGTATAAGAAGTTGAGGATTCTGACGATTGCAGTATAATGACCGATCAGAGTGATGAAAGTGAAGTCCTGGAAATAATAGCAGATTGTCCACGAAGAAAAGGCAGAATGCCTCTCCACTTAAAGGATTTTGTCTTAGAGTTTTGAGAGGGGGGCTACGTTGTATATTAGAATTCCTTTAGATTCGTAGACGGTTAGTGTCGGTGTAGTATAATTGTAGTTTTTGGAATGAATGGGTATCGGGTTCTCACGTGTATTTTTGCTGGAGCTAGAAGTATTTTACAGTCGGGATTACCATGCGACAGCGTGTTTGGGCACTTGATTTTTTAAATTACGCTCTTCCATATTTTTGTGATAAAATAAATCATTTTCGAGACCTTTGTCTATTGGTTCTTGCGATGACCATTGTGTTCTCGGGCCATGTCTGAAAATTAATTGATTTTGGTGACAGTTCACCACGCCATCCTCAGTTTTACTAAATATAACATTCTACAAATTTTATTTAACACTTTTCCCATCTTCCAAGTATTTTTACTATTAATCCGTTAAGATACTTCTTGATTAGATTTGTAGATTAATGTAGATAGCGTTATGGTTTGCGGCCAGTCGGTCAGCTATTGCATAACGTGGAACCGGTGTTATTTCATATTTACAGATTCAAACTTTGAAGGTTTTATATTATTCTCGTATGTAATATCATAATTAGTCCTAACTCTGCTGCCGTTTAATTTTTCAGCTGGGGACGTCCCATCTTCCTGTGGAGTAAATCGATAAGTTGAGAGATATGTTAATAAAGAACCTTATAAGTTCTTGCCATCATCTGTTCGCTTGTATATAGATTTTTTGAACATTCCATCAAACCTTTCGACCTGACCATTAAACGCAGGATGGAATGGAAACGATCTTATATGTGTAATGTTTCTTTCGTTCCAAAGTTCTGATAGTTTTCCTAATAGAAGTTGTGGCACATAATCCGATACTAAAATTTTGGGATATCCTTCAATACTGAATGTATGTTGCAGAGTCTTGCAAGCTGTCAGGGTGGTTACGTCATTTAACTGAATGACATAAGGGGACTTAGAATAGGCATCTACTAATATTATGCAATTATAATTTTTGAAGAGTCTGGCGAAATCTAAATGAAATCTATCCCATGGTTGCTTGAGATTAGGCCACGGTTGATATTGTCTTGGTGGTGCAACAGAGTTTTGTCTACATAAGTTATATATGTTCTTCAATGTCGTATGATAATTTTGCCCGGTAACAATACTTACGAGCCAAACGTTTCATTCTGTCCATTCCACAAAGGCCAACTTGAAGTTCAGATAATACTTTTCCCCTTAACTCTTTAGGAATTATAGGTCGGGGTGTTGGATGATTAATCGAAACTATGGTATCGTTAACAGATAATATCTTCCGAAGTTTTTATAATTGCCTTACTCCACTCTCCTGTGTAGGTGGCTTTGGCCAACCGTTAATGATATATTTTTAGATACCAGTAAAAGTGTTGGATCAGTTATAGATTTTTCATGGAGCAGTTTGACGTTCAGCATCGGTTTTTCTGTAATGTCCTTAAAGCAGATAACTAAATAATCCTGTTTTCCTTCAGAACCGTCAAACTCTGGATCTTATGTCGCTGGTAGCTTAGATTGCCAACCTCATTTCCGTGAATGCTTGTATTCCGATATTCGATAACGTAACTGTTGTTTGTTAGTATTAAAAACCATCTTTGTAGCTTTGGAGCGGTATCTTGTCGTGTTTTACTAGATGGAAAAAACATAGAAAGTAGAGTTTGTGGTCGGTGATAATTACGAAAAATTTTCCAAATAGAACGTTGTGAAATTTTTTTAACCCATATATAACAGCTATCGTCCCATTCTCAATCTGAGAGTAATTTCTTTGTGACAATCTTAGATTCTTGGAGGTATGAGCTATAGGCCGTTCCGATTCATTATTGAAGCGATGTAGAATACTTGCTCCAAATTCCGACACTCGAGATATCAGTTGCTTGCAGTAATTATTTATCTGGATCAAAGTGTGTTAGCGTAGTTACATTTAATACTGCTTGCTTCAAACAATTAAAAGCCTATATTTCTGTCTGAACCCATTTGAACGCATTGCAGTATCTACGTAATAAATAATGTGGTTCAGCCATATCCAAAAACTTTTGAAAAAATTTACTATAAAAGTCTAGCTTACCAAGGAAGGACATTAATTGTGTTTCATTTGATGGTTGAGGTAACAATTTTATAGTCTTGAAATTTTCCTCGGATGGTTTTAAGCCATCTGCATCGATTATATGCCCAAGGTCGGTAACTCTTAACGTGAAAAATTAACATTTTTCAAACTTGCTCTGCAACCAAGCATCTACTAATCGCTCAAAAATGTGTCTAAGTTTTTTTTGTGTTCTACCTCTGATTTGCCGGTGACAATAATGTCGTCGAGATATGCTGCTGTCATTGGTAATTCAGCCACTAGCTGGTCAATTGTACTTTGAAAAATTGCTGGGGAACTGGGTATACCGAATGGTAGTCGATTGCATTCATAAAATCCAAGAAAAGTAGTAATCGTAGTGTAATTTCGAGAATCATTATCTGATTTTATTTGTAGATACGCATCCGATAAATAAATCTTCGAAAATAATTTTCCACCTTTCAATTTTAATTCGAGTTCTTCAGGTCGTGGGATGGGATGTATACATTTTTTAAGTGCTTTATTCACTGTGGCTTTGAAATCTCCACAAATCCTAACTTTTTTGCGGTCTTTTTAACTACTAATATTGACGGCGCCCATGCACTTATTTGAACTTTTGGAATAAATTTTTTTCTTCAAACCTTTTAAAATTCGTTTTTTACTATCTCCGATATTGCATAAGATAACGGTCGAGTTTTCAGGCTAATTTTCTTACTAGATTCATCGACGTATATCTTTCCTTTTCCAAGTGAATAGCAACCTACTTCACAAGAATATAGGCTTTTATGTGTTTTTAAATAACTATAATCATTCTTAAAATCTACACGGGAAATATTTCCTATCTGCATTTATTTAAATCTATGCTCCTAAATGCAGAAGCCAATCCATTTCTAGCAAGTTTTTGATAACTAATGGTACAGGTAGACAAATATTTTTATTATAAATCACTATATTGACACCGGCTTCGCTTTTAATCTCAAGCTTACTACCACCACAAGTAGTTAATTTTAACACTGTATTTTTAAGCTTAGCATTACCAATGTTAAAAAAGGTTACCAAACCGATAATAGTTCTTGCTGCTCTGTTATCAAGTAAAAATGATAGTTTCTTTGCATTAAGTTTCAGTTTCAAGCAAATTGAATTGTTTATAGAACATGAAATTACTTGATTAATATTTATAAATGCTTCTTCATTTGGCTCTTAGAGTTGATTGATATCGCTCTTAGATTCTTTTATTATTTTTAAAAATCAACTAAATGACCAGCACGATTGCAAAATAACATTTCGTATTCCTAAATAGAAAACTTTGTCTACTATGTTTCTTATTTTTGTAATAAAAGGTTTTAAGTTGATTCACGTCAATTAATTTTTTTTTGATCGGATAATGATTCATGTTGTATTATTGATAACATTTGTTCCATAATAAGATGCCTATTACTAAGACTAACAACATCTTCGAAACAAGGGTTCTCTGAATCTATGCAAACCGATTGGACTCATTGGTGAGGACTATTTAAGATAATGATATCCAGAATCATACGTTCTGAATAAGATTATTTGCAGTTCGTGCATCGGAAATCGCATTTCCTAGCTGCTTCTTCCAAATCAATGGCCAGCAGCACGTGGTTTTGTCCAGGCTAAATTTTACAGCTTGAAAATTTAACAATTGAGGAAATTTCGTGATCTCGTTTTGACAAGAACTTTGAAATTTTAGACACAATATCCTAAAAAGTACAGACCATTATTTGTTCTTTGCCAAGCAGTTTCTCGAAAAGTCTATATCCTTCTGGGCCGATCCAAGACAAGAGTAAAGACTTGTATGATGACTATATAACTCTATGAGCATCAAGATGTTCCTTAGTTCGTGCCATGTACAAAAACCCATCCTCAACATCGCCATTGAAAGGTTGGAACGTAGAAACCGGAAAACCCTGTTATTGTCAGCCATATCCACCGAATGCTTGAGGAATGTTTGTTGCTGCTGAAGTAATTACATTTGATTCATCCTGTCGAATGCGCCAATGTTAATATTAACAGCCACAACGAAATAAGATTACAAAACTGAAAACTCGTCAAAGTGCACATGTAAAATTAATTAATACGTAACACTTTAAATCTATTAAAAATAAATGACGACCAAAATCATGATAGATAGAGATTAAAAACTATCGTCATAAATTTATCAGAATAGCAGAAGTTCATCCGCCTATGTATCATGAGTTCTATTTATATTAAAATAAAAAATAAGAATTTCTTCTGAAAAATTTAACATTTAGTTTTCTTCAATATTTTTGGAAAAAGTGGCTAATCATAGAAATGTGGCATGTGCTATAATCAGAATACAAAAATAGATTGGAGGAAATTTTTTACAGAAATCATGAAGTATGGTTCATTTTCTTTCTATTAGTTATTATATTTAATAGATGTGTAATGGATTTAAGTAACGAACCGGAGAACACACATATAGACTTTGATCAAGAGAAATGCCGCAAATGAAAAGAACAATTGAAAGGATCCGCTTATTATTGAGGCTTGATAAAAGTACCTAAAACTAAGGGAATCATCCGTCTGTAAATAATTAGTATAACTAATAAATCGTGAATAGTCCTAGAGCGATAGTTTTAACTCGTTTCGTCACAAGATGTATCAAAATGACCAGTTCGTGTTTAAAAATTCCTTATACTAAAAACTCTGTACATAAATGTCGGAGTAGGTTCATCAAATATTTACTAGTCTTTCAATTCTTAGCTACTAATCTCCATAATAATTTTCATGACCTGTTAACTCCCTCAATTTTATTTCAACAGAACCTAAAGTAAATTCGGTTAGCTGATAAAATCTGAAAAGTTGGTTGGCTTTAGCTTTTTCTAAAAATATATCTCTCACTGATAAATGTGATCTATGTTCCAAACAATGTATTTGAATAATATCAGGATAATTTGCATTTAACCATGGAGTAAATCAGATTTTATCATCAAAACTTGCTAAACAATGCTTCTAAAATGAACCCAATTCTGTTTATGATAAGTCTTATCAAACTATATACCGAAGGTAAGAAACTTACTCCTTCTAGATTTTTGATAAGTGGATTCTCTTTACAATTCATTCAAATAAAAATAAATTAATTTTTATTTTTCAGATTTTACATTTTAGCATTTCAAGTAATCTGTTAGCGTAGAATTTTTTGTCATTGCAGGTGATTCTTCAATGAAAAAGGATATTTTTCCATTCATTTGCTTCAGCATGAATATTATTTTTTCGATTTCGTAGAATAATTATTCCATGTATTTGATTATTTAGAAAAAAGGATAGACTACATTGTAAATCTCGAAAAAATTCAAAAATCTCTAGTAACTGTATGTGATATGAAAGTGTCTAGTGTTCTTAGCAATTAACTAAAATTTACGAAATATCTTTCAATTTAAATCCACTGAGTTTCATTTACCGACCTACTATATTTCAAAATCTTTGTAGTTTTAAATGGTTGACGTCTTGGTGTTTGCAAGTTAAACAACACTCCAGTGGCGCATTTAATCTGCTGTAAAACCTACCACAATTAAAAAACTTTAAAAAAGAGCAAAGAATTCGATTTTACTGATCAGAGTCATTAATAATGGGAAGAAATAACATCGAGTTATTATTATCTAGCAAACAAACCATAGTAAAATCATTTTTCCGTCCAAATTTCTTAAATATCTAAGTCATCAATCTTGTATTTATTTTCCCTTTGAATTATATATTAAGCCCTAGATTTTGATAATTGAAGGCCAGGAGATCCCCTTTATATATTACCGGGTCTATGACAGATGTTGTAGATACTTGTCATTGATCAATAATTTTATGATAAAAATTTAAAACTAAAAACCGATTAAGAATGTGGTAAAAAAATAATTTAAAACTCTTTTTTCGCTACTGTCAAAGTAATGAAAGCTTCTTTAATTCACTGGTACTTTATTAACCATTTGGTATTTTCGTAACTTTAAAAAATTTTCTTTATTAAATAGTTATCAGGTAAACTTGATAGATGTTCTTTTTGTTTGTATTCGGTTTAAAAAAAACAATTGATAAATCATTATTGGGGCTGGATAAAACATACACATGTGTGTACAGACCACAGTAACAGGAAGGGATTTACCGAAAATTTATGAATAAAAAAATTACATTGGATAATGAAGCCTAAGTGAGATTTTTATGACAGACTACTTTAACAATCAATTGCACTCGCAAAGTTATTTACATTCATTATATTTAACAAATAATATATTTTAAAATAAAAAGCAAAATTAATTAAACGGAAGTAAAAATACGCCCTTACTAGATAACCTTTATTAAAAATTATCTATATGTAGGTTTACTGGGACACCCTCAACAACACTAATGATTCCACGATTCACAATTTATTTAATTTCATTAGAAAATAATAGTATGAAAGCATACCTCATATTTTTGTTTTGATTACTGAAGGTTTTTAATTTTTAATAAGATAAGGAAATTTATTTAATGATCCAAGATCAAATACTATTTTAGTAAAGCAGAGAAAATTTTGTTGAGTGATTCGGATGCACCAAACGCTATATAAAAACAAAAACTTCGATTGATATTAACTATTAATAATTTATTCCTAAAAAATATTAAATTGTTGTGCATGTATGTTTATTCGAAAAAATATCATAAAAAGATTGATGCTTTGGTAAGCATGTCTTCCTTTATTTACATTTAGTATATTATCATAATAATAAAAATTAATCTAGGTAGTTTGGTGACAATTTTTGCGTCTACCATCTATTTTAATACATCTTATAAAATTCAGAGAGGAGTTATTTGGAAAAAGATTCTCCCGTTTTAATCCAACAGTACATATCTTCGAAAATCCGAAACTAATAATGGATAATGATCATGATTAAGTAGCAAATAATATCACATAATGATAATTCTTTATCATGTGAAACGGAACTTGTTGAACCCTGCTCTATGTTAATATAATTTTAAAAAAAATATACTAAACTTCCCAATGTAATCGAGTAATATCTTTTTTTATTTTTTGTGAAATTTAATTACTAGCATATATGCGCTCTAAAACCCCCTCCCATGCAATTGGGGACGGGACTACCTAGAATTCAAAATTTTTTTATCTTAAATCTTTAAAGCCTATTATGGCGTTATCTAGGAGAATCCCGATTTGTTATGACGAAAGATATCCCAATATTTCGGGAGTTCTGTTATTACAAATATCGCCTGTAATTCATGAACCGGTATAGGCAAATCTAATATATTACCTGTCGCACTATTACTAGTCTTACGATGTAAAATTTGAGAGGTATAAAAATCCATGTTCAAAAATAGCATACATTGCTTTTTTTTATTCAAAAACAAATTTGCTCTGTTATTTTTATTAAAGCACGCCAAAATATTTTTTAAAAAGTTTAAAATTGAACCAAGCATGATTTATTTTGTAAAATAATTTAACAGAAGTTTTCTGTAAATTTTTTAATAATAAATATCTGATATATATGTAAATGCTTTATAAAATTCTATGTAATTTGGAAATTACGGGACGTATCAATGCGTTCACATCTGGAATAATCTGATAAATTTTCATTTTTGATATTAGATCAACAAGAATATTGTGTATAACTAACCAAATAAAACACATCATTGTATTTCGTAGGAATAACTAAGGACATTTTCTTTTCATCAAGTGATTTAGGTAATAAAATTACTTCTAAGAGACTGAAAAAATATATAATCTCATGAATCATGTAATATAAATGTTCAAAATCCTATATCTATCTGTGATATTGTATATATTTATTAATATTTATTCTTCATATTTTTTAAATCCATTCAATTCTTTATTAAGCAACATAAAATTATATATTTTAGGTTTTACCGTTTAGAATACGTATACAAAAGATTTAGTCAAAAAATTGTTGCAAAAAATTATTGTAGGACATGGACTTATAATTATTCAGTTTGGATGTAATAATCCCTTGATAAATAACTTATATACTATGATATGTGTCTATTATGGATCTAATAAAAGAAATTGTCATGGAGGATAATAATACCATCCAGGAATGCCATTGTTCAGCATAGCAAATGTGTGTCGGTTCGTCTGAGGCAATTAGGCCCAGTCCCTATAAGACCGACAATATTTAAGTTGTGCCGATAACGAAACGACATTAAACTATTCGTGTAACCTTGACAGGAATATTTCAAAATTTACAATAAATACTTTTTGTATTATATTTGCAAATGAATCATTTAAACAGACATAAAAGAATAATATATTGCAAATTTACGGTAATAGATAAGTATTAACCCCTGATATTATAGAAGGATTTTTTATATAATTTAAAAATTTTTTCGTCGAGTTAAAACATTTTACAAAAAAATTAAAAAATTATAAAAATAATGTCTATAATTTTCATAGCTAATGAAAAATGAAAATGAAGATTTATTAATATATCATTCGTCTTCATGTGAATCAGAATCTTCACCTGCAAAATTTGAGACAGATCATAATTTTACCTATGATAAAATGATCTGGATCAGGCTATAAAATTTATATTAATACATAAATACAAACTTGAGGTTGATATTCAGAAGAATCGTCCAAAAACCTAATATTTTTTTAAAAATTAATTTCAAAAACAATCGGCTGAAACCATCTGTCGACGGATTTCTTACGCAGCAGCAGCAGACGCGTCTCCAAAAGCTTTTGCAAAATTTAATGAAACCATCTGGACATCTTGATCTAATTGAAATTAACATGATGAATCTCATCTCTCAAAGTTTAAATGAAAAAATGTAATAAAAAAAGAATATAACACACAGTTCGAATTAAAATATTTTAAAAATAACCAATTTACTTTTCATTTTTAATATATTTTTGCCCTTAATATTTTTTATTTACCCTGATTCCTCATTACATGAAACCTCTGCATTGCTTTCATTACTTTGTAATAATGGAATTTCGAATATTGTTTCTTCTATAATTTTTTGTAGCCATTTAAATGTAAAAGAAACCTGAACTACTACTTGAACTTGTTGGAACTGCGGTATATCTTTGTCTATCATCGGTTCTAACAAAAATAGGCGAGTCATGCATGTTTTTTTTCTTATGAAAATTATAATAATAGGTAGAATATGTAAATACGTGAAGCCATCTAGAGTGGGAATATCTCTGAATTATATTCCTAGATTTTTTAAGTCACATTAGATCGTGTTGAAATTATATCTTTTTTTTAAAATTATATTCATAAGAATTTACAAAACATGGACCGAATTTTTTTCATGATTAAATAAATAAATAATAATCAAAATATCAGGATCAACACTGTGTTTCATCAGCAAAAATATCAAAAAATTTAATTTATATCTTGGGTTAGAAATTTTTTTACTACGATTGCATATTTTTTCTGTATTTTTGAATATATATAATAATAAATATACGTTAGTTTTAAGTTATTTAAAAAAAA